>OV121123.1:10074713-10262038 GCA_921293315.2 Nemurella pictetii | reverse complement strand
GTCAACCCTCGATACAAACTATATAATTTTCAGTATCGATAAGACTGTTGTAATGCTTTTATTATTTTCCACACATTTATGACGCACGTAAAAAAAAAATATCTTAACCTTGTTTGTGGTAGGTCCATGTCTTGCCGTAACACTCATCAGGAAAAGCATTATTCATATAATTATATTTTTATTAATATAATTCAAGAGTTTCTACGAAAAAAAAATAGTCCGTCGAAAGCAAGACAGTTCAAACACAGCGGCCATGGCACCAGAGTCAATGTATAGCAGCCATATTGTCGTTAAGCGACTCTGATGGATCGCCATTATTGATGTTCCGAACTTCCGATCTCGAGGAGCGCAAGAGCACGTTTTTGAAGAAATTGAACTTTTAAGTTGTAAACAATATAGTATCAGTCGCACACATTAATTGATTGACGGCGTAAAAAGTATCGTTCATGTATCCGAAATTAAATACTTAAGTCCGCAAGACGAGAGATATGTTTCAGGGGATAGTTTTTTCCAATTGTTTATATATTGTAGGTTAGAATCGGGCAGAAAACAAATTTCAGAAAAGTTCCATTGATATTTAAACTTTCCTTATGTTTCTTTAGAATTTAGAGTTCCAACTCCAACACATGCTTATTATAATCACGCCAAATTTCTTATATTTTTCAGATTGTGCTCCCATGAGAAACATTTGCAAACATGCCAATGCTGCCTGCTGTTTTTACTCCCTTGTGCTCAGCTGCATGTTCCGCAGCAACGCAAGGCACCTGCCGACAATCCTTAACTGTGGGTACAGTCACGTAACTCCGCACGCATGCACGGCAGCAGAGTAAAGCGCAATTTGATTCTCATGGAAGCACAAACTGTAACGATCACCAGTCAGCTAAGAAAGGAAACGTAAGCTGCGCCAGGATTTTATCAGCATCAGTCAATATCAACAAACTAGTGCATTTAGCATTTATTTTTCCCCCCCATTATAAATGACTAGACCAATGGCTCAGTCATATGAAATGAGATGAAACCCTAGGAACCGACGACCAACCAGAAAAACACCAGCCGAGGGCAACTTGCAGATCACCGACTGGCATCAACCGGCGCCAGCTTACGTCAACTGGAATTTGTGAACTGGCGCAAGCTGACGTAAACTGGGAACTGTGAACTGGCGCAAGCTGACGTCAACTGGCAATTTTGAACTGGCGCAAGCTGGCAGTTTTGAACTGGCGCAAGCTGGCGGTTTTGAACTGGCGCAAGCTGACGTCAGCTGGCAATCCGCAAGCTGACATCGTTCCATTTACCAACTGGCGGCCAGTTGACTTTTGCAAGCTGACGTCAGTTCAGATTTTTGCTAGGGATGCCTTCTCTTTAGCTTTTTTACTACTGCCTTTGAGAGTTCTCATTATAAAATGCAATTTTTTAAATGCACATGATGCTAACTTGTCAATATGTGTTGTCCATTCCAATTTTCTATCAAATGTCAGTCCCAAATATTTGATTGTCTCTTTTCTTTCTATTTCATCACCTCCTATTTTATAATTGTATTGTCCAAATTTATCTTTTCCAAATGTAATCATTTCACTTTTCTTGCAATTTAAAATTAAATCTAGCTTTTGCAACTTTTCTTCTACTAAGAAAAGGTCTTCTTGTAATGCATCTTGATTTTTAGGACAATTAATTTCTTTGTAAATGACGCAGTCATCAGCAAATAATCTCACGCTAGATTTGATATCTTTTGGCAAATCATTAACAAATATTAAAAATAAAAGTGGGCCAAGTACACTACCTTGAGGGACTCCTGACTTGACATCCACAATCTCCGAAATTGCCTCTTCAATTTTTACTCTTTGTTTCCTTTCGTTCAAAAACTCTCCAATCCAATTTACTATTTGTATCTCAATTCCAATCATTTTCACTTTCTCTACCAATGCACGGTGCCCCACCGAGTCAAACGCTTTGCTCACATCCAGAAATATCGCATCCACCTGGACTCCCTTTTCCATCGCTTCACTCAAATCTTGTACCATACATCCCAACTGTGATTCACAAGAAAAACCTTTCCGAAATCCATGTTGTCTTTTGTCAAACCATTCACTTTCTTCCATGAAAGACTTCATGTGATTTGCTATTATTTTTTCCATTACTTTGCATACTATTGATGTCAGGCTTACAGGTCTGTAATTTCCTGGACATGTTTTGTCGCCCTTTTTAAAAATTGGGGCAACAATTGCGTTTTTCCAGTCTTCGGGCATCTTTCCAGAATCCATGGAAATATTAAATATCACATGTAGGTAAGGAATTATAGCTCTCGGCAGTATTTTCAAGTAATCAATGCTAATATTATCAACTCCAGCTGCTTTATGTGCTTTCATATCCTTTATGGCTGTATATATTTGTTGATCTGTAATTGTTACTTTAGCACCTTGCTTTGCACCATCCTTGTTTGCTTCTTCCACTTTAGCATCTTCCCCTTTATCCGTTAATTTGTCTGTAAAATTTCTTTTGAAAATGCTGCCATAATATTTATTCATTAGGTTTGCCTTCTCTTCGTTTTTCTCAAGCATTTTGCATGTATCTTCACAAAAGAGACTTGCAATTTTGATTCCACCTCCGCCCCTTCCATCCTTTCTTTTAATGTATCCGTAGAATCTCTTTTCAATATCTTTGTAAGAATACGTCTTTTCATCGGTGTGTAATAAATTGCACAGGAACTTATTTTGAGCTTCTTTCCTCTTCTTCTTAAATTCCTTGTTAATAGTATTAAATTCTAACTTTTGTGCTTGTCCGCAGTTTCTGTATTTGTATTTTGACCTACACTTTCTTTTCAATCTTCTAATTTCACGGTTATAATATTCTGGGTCTGCATTATTTGTTAAAATTTTTTGTGGAATAATCCGTTTACTTTCCTCAACAATATTTTTAAATGTTTGCCAAATTCCTTCAATACTCTTCTCTCTGGCTTCATTCACCCACTTATTGAAGCTGTCTTGCAAGAATTTTTCAAATCGATTCTTATTTGTTTTGTTATAACAATAAATAATTTTCTTTCCTTTGATTTTCTCTTTAATTCTTTTCAAATGTAACTCCATAATTACCATCTTATGGTCGCTCATACCATTTTCAATCTCCACTGATTTTACAATATTTGTGGGTCTTACTAAAAAAATATCCAAGAGATTTCCATCTCTCGTATTCCCCTTTACATGTTGTTCTAAACCCTCTTCCATTATTAACCTATTTATAATATCCTGGCATCTTCCTCCAACTGAACTTGAAATTTCACTATCCCACGATATTCTTGGCAGATTTAAATCTCCTCCAATTATTACAGTCTCTTTTTTTTTATTGGAATTTAATATTTTTTTTATTGTTTTGATTATTTCTAAATCATTGTTTGGAGGCCTGTACACTCCAAAAATACACACGTTCTTTCCTTGTCTCATCTTAACTGTTACTATTTTTATCTCTTCCTTAGCATTGTCTGTGTTAATTTCTTCGGTTTTGTATTCTTCTTTGACCCCAATAGCTACTCCTCCTCCCCATGTTTTTGTTTCTCTGTCTTTTCTAAAAATATTGTATCCAATAGGAAAAATTTCTGAATCATTAAACTTACCATCGAGCCACGTCTCTGTAGTTATGAAAACATCTGGATCATATATTTCCAAAAGATCTCCAAACATTTTAGCCCTTTCCTGGCTTCTTAGACTGCGGCAGTTTACCTGCATTATTCTAAATTTATTTTCTTCGCTCGTCCTTTTCCTTGATTCATTTATTAATTTCTCGTGGTTTTTTTTGCCATTAAACTTGTCGGGTATTTCATTCTTTTTTACAAAGGTGTTGTGTCTATTCAAATTCATATTTTCTTCTTTACTCTCTTCTCTGTTTCCCTTTTCTTTATTTTCCCCCTTCTGTATCAGTTTTCCGAGATTCCATTCTCTACACTTCTCGACATCTCACCAATGATGTTAATTTTTTTGGTTCCTTCAATAACTTCTTCTTCAATATTTTTCATCATCCATTCCCCTAATTTTTGACTTCCTTTATAGTTTAAGTGCAATCCGTCTTTAGCAGAGTCACTTTCGTCAATATGATCATTTGGATCTACAAATCGTATGCTTCTTTCCCCGCACAGCCATCGCAGGCCGTTGTTTATTTTATTGATCGTTGTTGCCCAAATGTCATCTCTGTGAATAATTCCATTTACAATCCACCTTGATGCCGGGTATTTATTTTTCCCTTCCTCCAATAATTCATCCATTTCTACTAATAGATGTTTCTCTCTTCTTCGGTTCAAATTGTTTGTACCCACATGCAGTGTTATTACACGTGGTTGCTTCTCAACTTCCAATACACACTTTTCTGCTAATTTATTTTTTAATTCGCCAATCCTAATTCCTGGATAACTTTCCACTTCGCAGCCGTTTTTTTTCATAATCTCACCTGCTCCTCTGATCATGGAATCACCCATTATTAATATATCTTTGTATTCAAATTTTTTTTCCGTTTGTGTTTGAATGTTCCCATACAAAATTCTTTTATACTTATTTATGTTCTCTTCAGTGTTTTCTTCTTGTAAATTAATGTCTCGAGTCTGGAGTAAATTGGTTTTTACCACATTTGAGTAAGTCGACGTTGGGATTTCATCGTATCTATTAAGAGCAACGTTTCTTGTTTCATTCACATCTTGTGATCGTGCCTCCAATTGCGCTACTTTATTACGAAGCATTTCAATGAGATCTTCTTGAACTTGCAGTCGTTTACCCATTTCTGTATATAGCTTTTCATGCACATTACACACATCACATGTTGAGTTCTCGGGATTTTTATCCTTTATATCATTATGATCATCTTTGATTAACTTAGATGTCTTTCTCCGTTGTGACATGTTGAGACTGAGTATAGTTTTATAAAAGTTGACAAAAATAGTATAAAATTATGTCAACAACTATAAGTGTCAAAATATCAAAAAATTTGACACCTTCAGTCCAGTGCAACTTGTCTCTTACAACAACAACAAAAAAAAATACCAATTTTGTTTTCCAATTATTTTTTTTTGTAGATAAATTGAAATATGAAACTTGAAAAATATATTTCAAAACTCACTGTTTCTCTTCAAGCTTCAATCTTATGAGCTTCTTATCATTTCCAGGAATCTTTTGATGAAAAAATGAACTTAAACAACGCCCTAAAACCTCTCAAAAAATTGATAATTCTTGGAGCCCAAAAGTACACCAACCTCTGCTATTCAATGTCAGAGTCATTCAATGATGGTGGTGCAGTGCAGTGGATTTCCCAGTTCTGGCGATTAGTTTAATTTTGAATCCTAAGTACAAAAAACCCGAACTGAAAGTCGTCAGGGGGTCTTTGTCACTGATGCTCAATCTCAATCGCAAGTGTCAAAGTGTTTTAAGTGTTGACTTACAAATGAGTATCTTTTCTGAATGATAACTGCACTTGTTTACTTTAACTTCAACTTAAGACATTTGGTAGGACCTTCACGGCTACCGAAGTAGGAACGTTCGTGGGACGTCCGCATTCGCGACGGCGTGGACTCGTTTGCGCCGCGTCGCTCGTTGAACGGTCGTCATCTTCTGGACGAGGAACTCGGCTCCCGTGTCTGAAACAGTGAGACGCGGTGGTAACTCAGACACGAAAACCTTGCTTTGTTTGCGTCTCATTTACTCTCCGGGCAGAGAAGGTCTCGGTGAAACTAAACATGTAGTGTTAATTACAGAGGAGGGAGGCAGTCAGGAAAAGGCAGAAAGTTTTACGCAAACAAAGGTACAAAATAAATAAAAACAATTGGCTTGTTTTGTGCAATGATATTGTAGCGTTCAAGGTTGATAATTATTATTCGATACAAGTAGAAAACCCGATCAAAAACTGTATTCTTTCCGTAATATCCAAGGCCTTTCCCCAGGCTCAGGTTTTTTTTAGCAGGTAAACATACAATTCTAAAATGAATAATTCTATTCTAATAAAATAAAGGAAGAAAACTTCTTCGTCTCGGCCGATGAGCAAGCTGACACCTTGACAATATAAAAATAATGCTAAAAAGGGAGGAGTCAAAACTTGGGGTTATGACACTAGCCTAACAGTAACTGGAGTCCAACCTAGTAATCTAAACCTTTACTGGCAATGAAACGCCATCATGAGAAATATGAAGCGACTTGGCTCTGATGTAAGTGTTTTGGGGGGCCTTGAAAAAGGCCGGTTGTTCGAGGGACGAGCAGGCAAGGATGGCTTATGCCTTCTTCTCGGTCTTCTTGGGCAGAAGCACTGCCTGGATGTTGGGCAGGACACCGCCTTGCGCGATCGTCACGCCGGAGAGCAGCTTGTTGAGCTCCTCGTCGTTGCGGATGGCCAGCTGCAAGTGGCGCGGGATGATGCGTGTCTTCTTGTTGTCGCGAGCGGCGTTGCCGGCCAACTCGAGCACCTCGGCGGCCAGGTACTCCATGACGGCGGCCAGGTAGACGGGCGCCCCGGCGCCGACGCGCTCCGCGTAGTTGCCCTTGCGCAGCAGCCGGTGGATTCGTCCGACGGGGAACTGGAGTCCGGCGCGGGACGAGCGCGACTTGGACTTGCCCTTCACCTTGCCTCCTTTGCCGCGGCCAGACATGTCGGTGTGTTTGAAGAGAGCACGGAAATTCGACTCTGCTACAACGCTGGTAGCAGAAGCGAATTTTATGATTTTTGATCGTTTTCGGCAACCTTTATATTGGTGGCGGCATCCGACAAACGATCCAGCCTGAAGATCCGGAAAGTGCTTTGACGCGCCGCACTAGCCAATCGCTATTTCCCGGAAATGTGCTTTGATGCAACAAGGACCCAACAGATGTTTGACGACCCATGCTGCAGACGTCATCGTGGTGACGTCAGAAGTGGAGTAAGGGAGAGTTTGCATCTTATGCCGTTGTTTCATAAATTCTTATTTAACCGCCAAATTTGAGCCGCACAAACGATTGGAACGAATTTTGAACTATTTACAACACAAAATAACAGCTCCAAACTCGTAACTTCACTTTCGAAGCACCATGCCTCCCAAGACTAGCGGAAAAGCAGCCAAGAAGGCGGGCAAGGCCCAGAAGAACATCAGCAAGGGCGACAAGAAGAAGAAACGCAAGAGGAAAGAGAGCTACGCCATCTATATCTACAAGGTGCTGAAGCAGGTTCATCCCGACACCGGCATCTCGTCGAAGGCGATGAGCATCATGAACAGCTTCGTGAACGACATTTTCGAGCGCATCGCCGCCGAGGCCAGCCGCTTGGCGCACTACAACAAGCGTTCGACCATCACGAGCCGCGAGATCCAGACCGCCGTGCGGCTGCTGTTGCCCGGCGAGCTCGCCAAGCACGCCGTCAGCGAGGGGACCAAGGCGGTCACCAAGTACACCAGCTCCAAGTAGGACGTTGACAAGACGTTCCAGCCACTACATCCCGCTCACAACAATCGGCCTTTTTAAAGGCCACCCAAAACACTTACATCAGAGTTGATACGTTTACTGCCATGCTAAACCCCAAGTCCCAAAATTATATCCTTATGGTTCTGTTTCCCTACGTAGTCGGTCACTAATACTACTAATGTCCTTTGACGGAACAGTACTCTAAACTATATCCGATTTGTTTTAACGATAATTCATACCAAACATTGAGGTTTAATTAATAATAACGTTAATCTCGACACCCTTCGTTGTTGCCGTCAAGCTGCTTAGTTGCTGGACGTCCAGCCGTAACAATGAACTGCATCGTTTTGGTCGGCATCGTTTGTAATCTCATCTCCCCGATTAGTGATGCTATGACCGACGGTCCATTCTTGTAACACCTAATCTTGTAACGCCTAACGCGGAATGTCAACCCTTTTCGACAGTCAACCGCGGTCCGAACAACCCTTCCAAGCAAGCCACCACTTGCTACCTGTTTCCTGCCTTATGAACTGTGAAACGTCGAATCGCTAACTTCATGCTTATTTCACTTATGCAACCCTGTGCCAGCTATGTCTGCAATGATTGTAACATCATGATATCGCTGGCAGACATTGCGCCTAGTGTTGTATGAGTGAAATTAGCATGAAGTTAGAGATTCGAAATTTCACATCTCTTTAGGCAGGAATCAGGTAGCATGTGGTGGCTTGCTCGGGAGGGTTGCTCGGGCCGCGGTTGACCGTCGAAAAGGGTAGACATTCCGCGTCAGGCGTTACGAGAAGTGACCAAAAGCGACTGCTACAGCCATCAAAGAGGTCGGATGCCGGGTCGAACCACTAACTTGATTCAGAGATAACGTAAGCAATTACAAATACATGTGGAAACTAACTTTTCGCAAAACACCGAGGAAGTGATGACATCAACTAATTTTTTTTAAGGAGCGCTGGTTTTATTCGTTTTATTTTCGCATCTTTAAAATTTAGAGTTTCAAGTCGGTGGGGATGAGTTGAAATGGTGTGCTAAACTCGTGAGATATCATATTATTGAGCTTGTTCGATCCTCATTTCAAAGGTTGGGCAGGCATTACTGATAAGGAAAACTGGTTCATCACAACAAGGTATGGGTTCACAAAGCACATGGTATACAGAATGGTGTGTACCCGGCTAACCTAGAGATTTTCTAACGTCCCTGTCTTTAAAACAACATTTTTAGTCTCTCCATAAATCCACTAATTCTCCGATCGTCGAAAACCAGAAATCGATTGACAAATCTCGTAAGCTCGCTGACAAATTACTCATTTATTGTGCTAATGAATATAGACAAGACAGATAAAACTTCTGATATCCATCTTTGTTTACGCTTCTCCTCGAAAAGGATTTTAGATTCTCATTTCGATAACAGAACAAAAGCTTGATTACTCATGATTCTATTTCATCGTAAAGCCTTACCAAAACCTAAAAAATTTTAACATGTTATTTTCATTTCCACATATTTTTAAGAACATGTTTCGTCAAACACGACCGACACCTTTCGGGATTCCCACCAATCCCGAGCGCGCTTGGACGGAGAAGCCTGGTCTGATTGAAACGAAGTGACATAGTCAGGCGTTTTGATGACGGAAACACGGCGACATGGTAATCTAGCGAACCCCATCGCTCGGCCTCCCCTGATGCCACGAGGGTGGCCGGGGTGCCGTTGGAAAGCGCACATTTCCAAGAAACCGGCAATCCCCACGGCACCCCAAAGATTTGCTTAGCGATTTTCCGGCGAGTCTTTCAATTCAAACGACTATTTCACCGACGAACGTTCGGCGCAGAGCTTTGCAAGAAAAGGCACAACAGCGTTGCTATGGGTCCAATCGTTGTGAAACTTTCACGATGTCGAGCCAAAAGATGGAGCTAGTTGCGTACCAAATTTGGTCGAGATCAGTTTAGCCAGACGCCCAAAAACCGTTATTCTATCGAAGACCACGGTCATTCTCCAGAAATCGATTTCCAACTTCACGAGACTGGAAAACACACTTGTTCAAGGCCCACAGTCTTCTGGTTTTCGACAAAACCAAGTTCAATTCTTTGCCTTCCATTTAGTCCCTAATTCGATGCCCGGCGCACATTCAAATTAGTCGATATTTCCATTTTTTGACAACCCCAGACATTTTCATGTTTAAAAGCAGTCTAGGTTTTTCCCACCCGGTTCTGGTTTTAATACGACTTTATGCCTCTGAGTGCGTAAACTCTATATTCTCCCGGTAATCGAACGTATTATCAACTCACCGCAGCTTTCGAGATGGCAGACACAGCAGCAGTCGCAGCACCGGCGCCCGCCCCGGCGGCGGCGGCCTCCCCGGCCAAGAAGGCAGCCAAGTCGGCGGTGGCGTCGAAGCAGGCGCGCGGCAAGCCGGCGCACCCGCGCACCTCGGAGATGGTCAACGGCGCGATCAAGGCGCTGAAGGAGCGCGGAGGCTCGTCCCTGCAGGCGATCAAGAAGTACATCTCCGCCAACTACAAGGTCGACGCTGAGAAGCTGGCGCCGTTCATCAAGAAGTACCTCAAGTCGGCGGTGACGAGCGGCGAGCTCGTGCAGACCAAGGGAAAGGGCGCGTCGGGCTCGTTCAAGCTGTCGAGCGCCAAGCCCGCTGCCGGTGCTGCCAGCAGCGGCGTGGTCAAGAAGCCGAAGGCGGTCAAGTCCACCGTCGGCAAGGTGGCGGCCGCCAAGAAGTCCGTCAAGTCGGTGACCAAGCGCGCGGCGTCGTCGCCTGCCAAGAAGAGCGTCAGCGCCGTCAAGAAGACGTCGGCGTCGCCTGCCGCTGCGAAGAAGGCGCCGAAGGCTGCCAAGGCTGTCGTCGCAGCGAAGCCGAAGAAGGCTGCCGCGCCGGCCAAGGTGCAGAAGAAGGTGGCCAAGTCGCCCGCCAAGAAGCCGAAGACGCCCAAGCCGAAGAAGGCAGTCGCTCCCAAGGCGAAGCCGGCGCCGCCGAAGAAGGCGACGTCCACCAGTCGCAGCCGCAAGTGAGCTTGCTCGTGCTGGCGTTCGCAGCCATGTCGAGGAAACAAACGGCCTTTTTCAAGGCCTCCAAAACAATCCAAAAAGAGCAGTCAGCACCGCGACACCCCATCTTACACCTTCCTGTCCCCTCGCAACGATATGCCCAGTGAGGAGGAATCCGACAAAGCTCACCTTGGACCGGTCACCCATCCAAGTACTGATTAAATCCGATGTCGCTTAACTTTTCCAATTGGAAAAATCCCGTTTGCCTTTAACGCTCATGATACCCTTGAAAACTAGATGCCAGATGCCAAATTCTAGATGCTAGAAACTTGATTAATGCTTACTGGTGTTTAAAGAGGCACTTTTTTGACAAAAGGTGATGATGAACCTAACCTAGCCTAGAAGGGAGTAGGGGTACTCCTGTCGAAAAGCACCCAAGGGACCACCGGCTTTACGTCCCTTCCGAAGCACGGCACAACTCGAACAACAGGATTCCTCCGCTAATCCGTGCTTTCGAGAGGTTGATAAGAAAGGCGCGTGAAGTTGTCGTACTAACTTCTACGCGATGTTGCTTAACTTCGGTGATCTCAATAAAACCGTTGTTTCCAACGTTTGGTATCAGTTTTTAAGAAAATTTGCAGCTTTTTTTTAATCACGTTTCACTAGAAGCCATACCATTCACATATTTCGACCAAACTGTGCTGGAGCCGACATCTGCGTACAAATTTAACTGTTTTTTTTTGCGCTGATCTTCAAAACGAATTTTTGGCTGAGTGATGTTGCTTAACTTCAGTGCTCTCACGAGAACTGGTGTTTCCAGCATGCCGTTCGGTTCCAGATGCTACATGCGAGATACTAGATACTAGAAACTTGCTATATCAATTTTATATTCTCCTACGATTATTAATCTATATGTTTCTTAGCTCTATTGATCGAGCGCATCAACCAGTCCACTGTCCAGGGACTCGAACCCGGCTCCTCCAACCATAAGAGATAGGAAACGTGTAGCTAAAGCGAGGACCGGGTGTTTCAATGTGTTTCATTGAGTTTCACCAACCGCTGCTCCTGGCGGCCTCTAGCGTCGGCGTCTGAAGATTGATGCACGCGTCCCAGCAGCCACCTCCTGCCTCACGACGCCTTCGGAACATGCAGCCGGGAACATGCAGCCTGGAACAGAACACGTTCACATCGTTAGAACCTAGCGAGAACCTGGGATATAGCTAAAATAAGTTGGCTTAAGCCCTAGCATATAAGTAGGCTACCGGCATGATGTGCCTGTCGGGCGGGTTGCCGATGTTGGGGTTTTAGAATTTAGGATATTTCAAGTGTTATACAAGCATATACACCGTGGCATTCACGTACGCTAGCAGGAGGACGTGCCTAAGCGTTAGGTTATTAAAACGTTCATATCTCGCAAAAATTATTAAGAACAGGATTACAATATTGGCACGTCGGTACATAGCATGAAACGAAATAGCTCAAAAGTGATAGATTTTCTGGCCTTGAAAAAGGCCTTTTGTTTCCCGATGAAGGGGATGAAAGGGATGGAATTAGGCGCGCTCCCCTCGGATGCGTCGGGCGAGCTGGATGTCTTTCGGCATGATGGTGACTCGCTTGGCGTGGATCGCGCACAAGTTGGTGTCTTCAAAGAGACCGACCAGGTACGCCTCGCTGGCTTCCTGCAACGCCATCACAGCCGAGCTCTGGAAGCGCAGGTCGGTCTTGAAGTCCTGCGCGATCTCGCGGACGAGCCGCTGGAAGGGCAACTTCCTGATGAGCAGCTCCGTGCTCTTCTGGTAGCGACGGATCTCTCGCAGGGCGACGGTGCCCGGCCGATAGCGATGGGGCTTCTTCACTCCGCCGGTGGCCGGCGCGCTCTTGCGGGCCGCTTTGGTGGCCAGCTGCTTGCGCGGCGCCTTCCCTCCGGTCGACTTCCTTGCTGTCTGCTTGGTACGGGCCATTGCTGCTTGAGCTTGATGCTGCGTGTGAACTCAAAATTTTGATTTTGCCCTTTTTGTTAACTTTCGGAGCGTCCTGATTGGTTAATTCGTTGATTGGTGGAAATACCAGGTAAACCCAAGGTCGATGCGTTTGTCCACCCTTGATGCAGCCCCAAAAGAACGAGGGACACACAAATCAGGCCCAAAAAATGGTTCAAAATACTTTTCACGCGATACACAATTTTAACAGTCAAAAAACGTCAGGACGACGCCGTCAAAGGACGCCGCCGATGGGGCAGTTGAGATTCCAAGAATGTGATTAGTCGCTTTGAAAGTGGCAAAGTTGATTAGGGGGGCAATTTTCAAATTTTTGGCACATTGTACCGAGACTTCTCATCTCTACTCAACATGACCGGACGCGGCAAAGGAGGCAAAGGACTGGGAAAGGGAGGCGCCAAGCGACACAGGAAGGTGTTGCGTGACAACATCCAGGGCATCACGAAGCCCGCGATCCGTCGTCTGGCTCGCCGAGGCGGAGTCAAGCGCATCTCGGGGCTGATCTACGAGGAGACGCGCGGCGTGCTCAAGGTGTTCCTCGAGAACGTGATCCGCGACGCCGTCACCTACACCGAGCACGCCAAGAGGAAGACCGTCACCGCCATGGACGTCGTCTACGCGCTCAAACGCCAGGGACGCACGCTCTACGGATTCGGCGGCTAAACCATCTGACACCTCGCTACACGAAACAACAAAGGTCCTTTTCAGGACCACCCAATTCTATTCACATCTGAGCCTTGTACGTTACCAATTTGGATAACTTAACGTTTCCCGACGTTCATATTTTGTATGAACTTCCCTGCTCAGGTCAACTCAGGACGACCAATTTCTATTCTGCACATTGAAGATAAGTTACTCAGTTTAAATGGAAACTCCCCAGTGCAAAGCGTAATATGACTGTGTAGACACACCTTGTGCTTTGACGATTGGCTCTTTGGGCCAAGTGTGATTAACTTTTGTGCATTAGGGGCTATCACGTTAAAGTCTGTGTATGTAGACAACTTTGTAATACGAGCTTCGTACAACTAGGGACTCAATTTAAAATAAGATCATTTCTTCCGGCAATCGCTAATGCTGAAAATGTACAACTCATTCCTATAACGTGTACGTGAGGTACACGCCGGATCATCGCCATCTGCAGCTGGTATGCATTCGGGAATATGTCAGAACTCAAAGTGTCACGGGCTAATATGATCGTACCATATAAATCCCGAAACGTTTAGGGGAATCCAAACACAAGGGAGATTAGGGGGAAATACCCTCCTCCCCAAACCCCACAATGACGCGGCTTTGCCGCCTCATCCACGTCCCGGCGTGTGAATTGTGGCGAAATGCTCTCTGGAGATGTTATGGATTCGGGAATTCACGTACGATTAGAATTGCGAAATATGACTTGGGGTATCGTTTGTCGGGCTGGTAGTAAACGTATCAACTCTGATGTAAGTGTTTTGGGGGGCCTTTAAAAAGGCCGATTGTTGTCAGCGGGATGGAGTGGCTGGAACGTCTTGTCAACGTCCTACTTGGAGCTGGTGTACTTGGTGACCGCCTTGGTCCCCTCGCTGACGGCGTGCTTGGCGAGCTCGCCGGGCAACAGCAGCCGCACGGCGGTCTGGATCTCGCGGCTCGTGATGGTCGAACGCTTGTTGTAGTGCGCCAAGCGGCTGGCCTCGGCGGCGATGCGCTCGAAAATGTCGTTCACGAAGCTGTTCATGATGCTCATCGCCTTCGACGAGATGCCGGTGTCGGGATGAACCTGCTTCAGCACCTTGTAGATGTAGATGGCGTAGCTCTCTTTCCTCTTGCGTTTCTTCTTCTTGTCGCCCTTGCTGATGTTCTTCTGGGCCTTGCCCGCCTTCTTGGCTGCTTTTCCGCTAGTCTTGGGAGGCATGGTGCTTCGAAAGTAAAGATACGATTTTGGAGCTGTTATTTTTGTGTTGTAAATAGTTCAAAATTCGTTCCAATCGTTTTTGCGGCTCAAATTTGGCGGTTAAATAAGAATTTATGAAACAACGGCATAAGATGCAAACTCTCACTTATTCCACTTCTGACGTCACCACGATGACGTCTGCACGTCTGGGTCCTTGTTGCATCAAAGCACATTTCCGGGAAATAGCGATTGGCTAGTGCGGCGCGTCAAAGCATTTTCCGGATCTTCAGGCTGGATCGTTTGTCGGATGCCGCCGCCAATATAAGGGTTGCCGAAAACGATCAAAAATCATAAAATTCGCTTCTGCTACCAGCGTTGTAGCAGAGTTGAATTTCCGTGCTCTCTTCAAACACACCGACATGTCTGGCCGCGGCAAAGGAGGCAAGGTGAAGGGCAAGTCCAAGTCGCGCTCGTCCCGCGCCGGACTCCAGTTCCCCGTCGGACGAATCCACCGGCTGCTGCGCAAGGGCAACTACGCGGAGCGCGTCGGCGCCGGTGCGCCAGTCTACCTGGCCGCCGTCATGGAGTACCTGGCCGCCGAGGTGCTCGAGTTGGCGGGCAACGCCGCTCGCGACAACAAGAAGACACGCATCATCCCGCGCCACTTGCAGCTGGCCATCCGCAACGACGAGGAGCTCAACAAGCTGCTCTCCGGCGTGACGATCGCGCAAGGCGGTGTCCTGCCCAACATCCAGGCAGTGCTTCTGCCCAAGAAGACCGAGAAGAAGGCATAAGCCATCTTTGCCTGCTCGTCCCTCAAACAACCGGCCTTTTTCAAGGCCCCCCAAAACACTTACATCAGAGCTAAGTCGCTGCTTTCCGTTCTAAATCCGTCTGATGTCGAGCAAGGAGTCAGCTTGTTTATTGACCGGATCGACGACAGGGTATTAGTCTCAAGCATGTCCGCTAGGTGGTCGCTTCGTGCAAGACGTGAGATCGCTTTAAGTCATGGCCGCTTTGACAGTTCACCTTAGGAACCAAAGGATTAAATCACGTACTTTTAGTTTAGAAATTGTTACGATTACCAAAAATACCACTCGAATTAAAAAATTAAAAGCTAAAAAATTGTTGTATGTTTAAAAAAGAAGGAACTACTAATGTGTAAGTGGTTGGCCTAAAAACGACAAATTCATTGATATCACTGCCTCTTTGTTTTTACAATTTAATAATCGCTTTTGAATTCATTTGGATGACATTACAAGTATTTGTTGTGCTCCTGTTGATCTTACTTCCTACGTGAATTTCCGCTCATCCAAACTAACTGTCGCTTTGCCCGTCCCTATAACCGATGAAGGTGGCATTTATTAAAGTGTTGACATTGGTGCCTAAAGTGAGCCCGCATGACATGCCTGCTGTTTGGGTTGCCTACGATGACAGGCGGTTGTTTCAGTGATGTCACTAGGCTACTCCCATCTGCTCACTTGCATTTCCGTTCACTTGCGTCGGGGGGGCCAGGCCGGGCTAAGCCCAGTGCAACTGAACAGAAGAAACCCATGTGAACAGAAAGTCAGGTGTACGGAAATGTAACTGCACAGATTTTTTCACTTGCGTTTCCGTTCACATGGTACAGAGCCATAGGCGTGCGCAGGGTCTCAAATAAGGGGGGGCCAACATGTCAACCTGGAGGGGGGGATGCTAATTGTAATGGGGATGGTAATTTTTAGTGCATGTGTAACTATTGTGCTGCAGCATACATTTGCACAAAATACATGTAATTTGAATCTTGGCAGAAACAAAATTGGCCGTGTCTGTTATCGATGCGTAGCCAATTACTCCCGTGATATTTTTTTTGCATTGGCAATTGCTTATCAGTGTGTACTCCGACCCGCGATGCACTTTATATGAGATCTGATGGAAAATAAAACAACCAGAGAAGAACGAACTATGGTGTTTTTCGTTTTAAAAAACCGTATGAAGTCCAAATTCAAGATTTATTTGTGAACAAAGTAAACGTCCCATCGACACGAGACTGCATCGCGAGTCAGAATTTATTTCAACTATCCACTGAATTTTTTATAAAAATATTGGGAAAATTTTAGGGTTCCAAGAAGGTTTTATGTGGACCTCTGCACTGCCAAATGTTTACGTGTGCCGAAGCTAATCTTTTATAAGACCTAATGAAAAATAACTTCCAGTTTTACTGCCATCATTATGAGCATGAGAAATAAAACCATTATTGGAGATTATGCTTGCACAACCCGACACATGATTAGTCAGTGAAAAGGTAGGTAAATCAAAAAAATTCTGTGTTTCATATGCTTTTTTCGATATGACTGGATTCGTCTCGGTTTGCAGATCTAAAGCTACGAATTGAAATGAAAAAATCGAATGAAAATTATCGTTTTTATCGGTAATATTCATGCCTTTTTACGTAAATTAGATAAGAGCGACTTAAAACATGGCGCACTACCAATTCTTTTCCTTGATTGAAATGCGCCACAGAAACATCAATAAGTACCTACAACAGGACTTTGATTCATAGTATCATACAATCTGCTGACAAAGGTGAACCTGACCGTGTCATTTAAATCACGAAGTTCGAGAAATTGCAGGTTTTTTCATTGGGATGAATAAGTTTGGTTATGCAAGAGTTGCAGAAGTGTGTGCGCATTTATAATTTTTAATGCATTTTCGGCTTAAAACTTAGGCTATGATGCCTGTTGAGGCTCGAAATGACAATTTTATGGTAATCACATGCGGATTTGTATTTCCTACATTTAGTTGTAAGATACCATCGTTGATAGGACATCACGTGCAAGCGGTTGCAATGGTTGGTGTTGGTATTTCAACAATGACATCTGCCGACTTGTTGACAGGAATTTGCGTCGCGTGAAAAGCTTTTCTCTTCAAGCGACAACAATCGGCCGAGATGCGGCCGTGGCAACCCTCCACTGCTTTTATTTTAGCGGCGTGCCTGACCGATTTCAGTTGCTTCCTCGTTTGTAAATTTTAAGAAAATACTAGTGCCGTTTAATTACCAACTCCAAATTCAATGCTTATACCTAATGATTAATTAATTTCGATGCTTGCAAACATTTGATATCTTTAATAGCTTGGCATAGCTCACAAGCGGTAAATTTTTGCTTCCGTAAATATTTTCTAGTGGGTATTCTTCTAACTTTGTTCCATTTGTCATAACTCATCATCGAATCACTAATTACAAACACAGTTGTAGACCACATTAGTTTAGTGAATTTGAAACTTGGCAATCGACGACGTGTATTGACGATCACAAACATTGGTCGTATGATTTTTATTTCATACAGTTTAACCTCAAATACTCTAACTTGGGTTGCTAAAGGGGCTACGCAAGCAGCTAACTTTACAACGCAGAAGCTGCACTGCCTTTTGTGAGGCCGAGCCGACAAAGCAATGCGACAACGTCGATGTTGTTTCTATACTCGTTATCAATTCGCAGTAATGTCCCTCCTTGAATGGTACCTACTACACACTGCTACAGCTAAACACAATGACAGAGGAATATTCTAGAAACTCTAATAGGAATTTTCATTGCTTCAAACATGGTGAAGAGTGTGATCATGGAGAGAGAACAATACTCGAAGGAAACAATGCGCAAATTTCCTATAAACTGCTCGTAATGTGTGCAAATGCTTCAGACCAGACTTTGTAAATGTCACAAGGAAAAATGACGATGCCGTCATGTGCATTATTGAATTTCCCGAAAGATGCCACCATGAAACTATTCTGAAAACATTACCATCACCTTCCATGATGCCACAAGAAAATACACAGTTCGAAAAACGTATCAATTACTAACCTGGTATTTCAATAATCCACCATTTTCCATCGGGACCTCGCGATGGAAGCCAGGGAACACACGACACCATGGACAAGATGATAATATTAAAGTGATCAAACTAATCACTTCACAATAATCTGCGTAACTGATCTGATCTGATAGTTATCAGCACACTGCACAGTATAAACTAGAATGCCGAAGACTTTAAGCGTTTCGTTATTGCCAAGCATTGAAATAACATGAACCCCGAGCGCACGTTGACGTTAGACTGGTGACGCCGATGCGCCTTGACGAGAACGTATCCACGCTGCTATTGGTCAGAGTGAGTATGCGTGCCAGGGAAAGCAGAGACTCGCTTCGCTGTTGTGGGAGCCACAGGTCAGCCGGCGAGCCTGTTTTGCCCGTCAGTTTTGAATTTAAATATTTGTTCATTGTCTCTCTGATCATTATCGATATGTCAGACAGAAAGTAATACTAAAGAATTATTATAAATAAGATAAGAAACTCTTCAATTAAGATGCTTATTAGTTGCATTCATAAAAATACTCGTCATAAAAATAAGTTCAAATTTAAAACGAATTTGCCAAGTGGTCGTAGTGGGTTTAGAAGCAGATTTAATATTGAAAGATCAGATTCCTACATTACGAAGTGGAGTATCTTTGTAAAATTTTAAAAACTCATTTTAAACGCGATATCAAATTTAATTTGACCCACATTTTATCACTGGTCTGAATTAAAAACTAATAATAGCCATTTGAAAAAGTAATCAAATTTTTATCAAGCTTACCATTGCGATATCTGAAAAGCGCAACCAAAGAAACAATCAGAAAACCAACAATGGAGACAGTTGAGCCCTGCAGAGCCAACTTTCATTGCACTCGGGGGCGCATATAGCTATGACTTCTGTCAGGTGGGCGATTTTTGGAGCTGTCAAAGTAAGTGGGGAATAAAACCTTTTTTTTTTTTAAATAATGCACATTATATGTTTCTAAGCTGTTATCCGCGTATTAGTCACTATTCGGATAAAATAACATTGTTTTTTCCTGCAAACATTGTTAGCAGAAACACAAAAAGTTTATGAATTTGAATATTGGGGTGGTAAAGCCCACCACACTGGGCACCGAAAACTCGCGACGCTCATCAGTCAGCACTATCGACAACTCGATCTAAATTATCTTGACAAAATCACTTGAATTATTACCGAAAATGAATTTTTAACTATGCCAGACAACAGAGCCATGCAATCACTTGTATTAATGAAATTTTTTATAATTTTACCATCAACCCGTCAAGTTGTACTGTTTGTTATTTGTATTCCCAAGTCATTATAAAACTTTGAGTTTTAAATGATTTCTCTCAAAAATACAGAATGGGAATTTTCTGCTGGATACCAATGGGATTTTGACCTGGTTTCTCCGACAGAGTATCCAAAATCCATGTAGGTACGTTTGTCCATCACCAACAACAACAGGAACAAAAAAAGGAGGACGGAATCGGGAAATGAGATGGGATACCGGGTCATCTTTCACTCGCCATGTGCTTTTCTTTACAGAATCTACGTGGTCAGGGGCAATCGAATCATAGACTTAGGGTTGGAGGAGGCAAGAGACTTGATGGTTGGGAGAGAGAACCCAGCCTCGGATTTCACATCTGGCTGCAAGGGGGTATTGGTGGATTATTTTGTCGGAACGTTAATTAGTGATGGATCAGGATGCTGGTCGATTAATTAACAATCAGCATACTCTGGCGGCCAATTGGTACCTGCTCGGACTACATCGTACTGTCGATAAATGTGGATCACTAACATGCAACAGCCTTATCAATGCCATTTTGATGCAGCAGTAGCAGCAGCATCACAACCAGATCTTCTATGATGGTGGATTTCCCTATCTTACTTTGTTATTTAGCAGAGCTAATTAATTTCTTTCCTAACTGATAGTATGTCCAGTGGGTATCTGACGTCATTTTTCTTGTAGTGCAATAAGTCTATTTCCTTACGTGTAACAAAAACAAACATCTAGTTCAGCACAAATTGTATGTAATTGAAATTGTAGACTCGTGCAATTCATAAGACACATCTGACCGACGTTCACATCACCGGACAGGATGGTTTACACCTGGTAACATCAGGCTTCTCCATGAGTTTGTCCATCGCGTCTGTGGACATGATGTCTTTGTCTGAGGATGACACAGTGAACGTGGTGCCAGCCGAGTCGCCGGCGACGTTGCCGCATCCCAGCAGGGTGCTGATGCTTTTAGGACCCTCGAATTCCACCTGCAGAGATCAAACAAGTCAATTTGAGTCACACTATAGGGCCTCCGACCCTGAGGCCCCCCCGCCGGAGGGCTCTGCTTTCTGGGCCACCGGAGTGACCCCCCCCCCCCAAAAAAAGGGAATATTTAGGCCAAGCCAAAGTGATATCATAGTTGAATCTAGTGCATTCCCAAAATTTCATTAAAGAAATGAAAATAATTGTAAAGTATTGAGTGGCAAGTATTTGCAAAAAAACCCCACAAAGGACCTAATTTTGTGCTGGCTGATTTAAAATTAAGGATTTGAATTACAAAATATGGCTGCGTCTACATGTGTACAACTTTTGAATCATTCGCTTCTAGAAACAAATATCAACCGTACATGCAACGAGCATTAGCATTTAATTTGCATTTAATCTCACTACTACCAGCTGACGCCGTAAGGATTATTCATCGTATAAAACGAAGATCGGATTCTGCATCGCATTGATCACGATGATGTTGAAACTGATTGAGCCCCGGTCCCACCTGCGGACGGACTCCTCTCTTGCGGTCGTTGATCTTGGTATAGGACCCGTCCTTGGCGAAGTAGGTCTGTCCGTCGGCCATTACAAAGGCGGCGTCGGGAGCGTCGTTCACACCGCGCCACCACTCGGAGATGCGTCGGGGATACGCGGCGTTCACATTTGGCGTCCCTGTGAAGTCGAACCTCCAGAAATCTCCGCCTACACGTACGGAGACGTATAAGCCAGACATTAAATGTACTAGACATTGATCAGACTGTGCATTAAACTCTCTAGAGCACTTCCCACTGTTCCTTGATCACCTTTTTTATTTATTTCTCTTCTATCAAGCTTCTTTTAGACTGAAGCCTAACATCCTTTCTTGACTCCTTCCTATAGATAAACGCTAAGTGGCGAGATTTGCAGACCTTGCAGATGTCATGATGCGAGCATCATGATCACAGACTCATACGTACAGCCCCCAGGCACACGTGCCGCAGGCAGGAAACATTAGCCTCGCTCGAGTGCACATCCGGTCCACTTGAGGCAGAGCTAGCATAACAATCCTCCCACTACGACACCTCTCCATAGGTGACGCGACGCTGGATCACACGCATAAATTAGGAACCTAATCGTATATGAGGAGCGCTAATTAGAGCTAAAGAATCATTCCTCTATTATCATTCATTTAAGATCATTCTTTTATAATCATTCATTTATTACTAGTCATTCAGTCTTATTGGAACCAGCTTAGGAAGTACTCCGTGGCATCGGTGATCGTTAGAAGGGACTCGGTACTGTCATCAAACTCGGCATTGTCTTAAATTCACAACTAACTATAATTTTTATTATAGGAACCTGTAGTACCTCCTGCCAGGGGACTATAGAGCTAAAGCAAGTCGCTGACTTTCTCACGAAAGATTAGCTTGATTACAACTTTAGAGCTACCTACTTATAATTAGTAGGAACCTAGTTACTGCTGCCGAGGACTATAGAGCTAAAGGAAGCCGCTGACTACTCTCACGAAGGATTGGCTGGACTAACTTTAGAGCTACCTAATTCTAATCTCACCTAGTACTAAAAATTAACACTATCCTAGAATTCCGTAGCTTATCGCTACGATGGTTATCTGACTTGTAAATCCGAAGTACAATACCGAAGTCCCTTAGCTAGTTTATTCATACGTGGTTCCTTTTAAAGCTCTACCATCATAACTCTTGCAAATCGTAATCTATCGTCCGAGTCACCTGTGGTAAGTGAACACGATATTCAATCCATATTCTACCCCTCCCCCTAAAAGACTCATGTATTTCTCTGTATCATTTGTTCTCACACTCAATAAACACTGTTCATATTCCCGTATCTAGATATATTTACTCGGGTTACTCCCTGACGACCCTAATCCCTAGATTCTCTGAAGTCAGAGAACACTTCATGACACAGAGATTTATGACGTCTCCAGATGGGGGGGGGGAATAAAATACTTGATATTATAATGGCCCAAATATGAGTTTTCTCAAAAAAAAATCCAGAATAGTAGTTACTAGTTACCTTTGAAATCTCCACACTATCTTGAGCTACTTCAGAAGATACCTATTTGCGACTCTCAACTCTCTGGTAAATTGGTTTGTTAATGGTGTTTAACGACGCACTGTTTTGAGAACTGGCCCCGTGGCACTGGTTTAACGGGATCGTTAAATGAAAGGGTGATAATGAACCTAACCCAAACTAGAAAGGTGGAGCAGAAATCTGGTGCCGGCACGTAGCGTACTCCCAGGGGCGTAACTACCACCCGGGCCACCCGGGCAAATCCCGGGGGCCCCAAGCTCAGGCGGGCCCCTGCGGGGCCCCCCTGAGCTTGGGATATTAACTTTTTTAGATTTTACATATTTCCGGATTTTTTATTTGTCTGAAATATCATATAAATTGAAACGATGCATTTTTTGCGATGCTACGTAGGAGTGAGGGGGAAGGGAGAGCTTCTTGTTGCATGTATACCTACTTAGCCAGCTAGCGGCGTAGAGTTCTTAAAATTGAGCTCGTTGTCTAAGAACGCATAAAACTGCGAGAAACCTTATTCGTTTGATATTATACAAATGCCGCCCTAATGGAAGAAATAAATTTCTTAGTATTTTCAAAATGTTTGCCCCATGAAACTGAAAGTAAACAAAGGCGGTCAGTTAGCTGATTGTTCTTGGTGTGTGCGGGTGCGTATGTGCGTATATGAGGCAAGGGAGGCTGTGCCTCCCTAAAAAATGGAGAGGAAAAGAGGAGGAAAGAGATGTTTCCGTATCAGTTTTTCATTTGGTAATGGCATATTTTCCAAAATGCATTATTTTCAAAATTTTCGCGCAACTTCGTACCGCTCCGCTCGGCCATGATACCACCCGCAGCACACCTGCAGCGTGCTCGGGCAGACGGGGATCGGCCAGGAGCAGCCAGGAGGCAGGAGGCTTGAGGCGAGAAGCCTCCACGACCTTCGCAGCAACAAGCCAGGGGAATATGTTGAAATGCTCTGTCTCTCTCTCACCACTGCACTGGAATAGCCCGCGCTAAAGCTGTGAAAATGACGTAGTAGGGAGGCTACGAATTATCCCGAAGAACTGTCATTTCTTACACGAAAATACTCGAAGATTAGGCGAAACGGGGAGGGCGGCGAAAATAACTAGAAAAAAAACCGACCGGACGTCAAGCAAAGCGAGCGCATAGGGAAACGATAAAGAAGACCCCCACAGAGTGGAGGGAAGGTGACATCGACACCGTACCGATACAAGAAACAGGCCAAGTGTCCTGCTTATGTTCACGTCTGTAAAACATTATGAGCTCGTGAAGTTGACCGCTCGAGCCTGGGAGCTCAACCTGATTGCCTCCTTGTCGCATAAAAAAATGCGTTATTTAATTGATTGTGGATCTCGATTAAATTTTAAGTTCTATAGCATTCTAAGAAAAAAAAAATAGGGGTGTAAGTAACGATTCATGGCACCTCCACGTGTGTCTTTGTGTGACTGCATTATTTATTTTCTTGGAAGTCGACCACCCCCAACACCGAGGGTCAGGCACACATGTGCAGCTTAAGACTGTGAGGCAGTGATCTTCGGACGCTTGAGCTGGCCGGACATACGTGTTAATTGTGTCAACGCAAATTGTATAAATTGAGCAAGTTTAAACGCAATTTGAAGTTACTATGGCGCCGGTGCCAAATATAGTGGACGAACTGTGCGATTTGCACCTCTCAAAGCGCGACTTTGCCGAAAGAGTTGCTATAAAAACGGCTGGTAAGTGGTAGGCCTTGAGCGTGCTGCCCGTTGAACACGAGGAAGCGCACCTCTTACGAAAACATCTCCAGGACGTTGTGAATCTCTTTGCGGAGACAAAAGCCAGGCGAAAGACGTTTTAGGTGAGTTTTTGTTATGATAGTCGGTACTAATGGTTGGTGCTCTGGAACGGAGTTGTGTGGTGGGGGGGGGGGGGGCCTCATTGTTTTTTTTTGGCGGCGGGCCCCCGATTTGAAGTTACGCCACTGCGTACTCCTGTCGAAAAACACCGAGTGGACCACCGGCTTTACGTCCCTTCCGAAGAACGGTACAACTCGAAAAACAGGATTCCTTCGCTAATCCGTGCTGTCGACAGGTTAATTAGAAAGGCGACTGAAGTTGTCGTACTAACTTCAAACCCTTCGACCTCTCTCCCGAACAGAACTGATCATGTGCATGATGGTCACCCATCAAACAGCTAACTCTCAACTCCCTTTTACCTTTACCTTTACCTTTACCTCACCTTTAAAAAAGTAAATCTGTCCATTCGGTGGCCAAACGAAGGCCGAGTCCACGTAGTCGGGAATCCCTGGGAAGCGTTTGGAGATGGGCATAGGCATCGTCGAGCGTGTTGTCCTGGTAACGCCAGAAGCTTGCGCCGGAGAAGAAGTGGGTCTTGCCGAAATTCCGGATGCGAGAACGCGGCGTCCACGCATGCCGGAAGTCCCGGCCACATTGTCTGCACGTCGCCAGGGAAGCTGTTGCTGATGCCGGCGCTGTCCAGGATCCAGTATTTTGGACCCGAGCGAAGAGAAACTTCCGTAATCACAGATTTTTGCACTTACAACATGTTTAATCTGTCATTATAATGAAAGATACTAGGGGCTCTGCCCCTGCGGCCTCCGGCCGCCAATTGTTGGTAAATTGTGTTGTAAATTGTTAATTGTTAAATGGTACCAATTGTTGGTAAAAATGACCGTAGATTTTTTTTTAGAAATATGTGATGTTATAGGGAAAATCCTGTTGGGAAATATACAAGTTTGGTACAATATGTAATTCAATAAATTTATTTTGGACCTGTGCTACTTAATTTTTGATGTTTGAATTCTATAGAAGGATTTTCTTAAAGATATAATTAAATTGCCCTGCATGTAATTTCAGTGTTACCGTGGAATTTTATCTTTTACCTACGCTTTCACTATATTTCATAAACTCGGAGTTTAAGTATTATTTGTGCTTAGACTTCGTCAAACCACAAAGTGAAATTTAAAAGACCTATTCAATTCAATGAAGATGACTTTAAATTCCCTCTTGATAAAGCCACTTGGGTCTTCATTTGCTCTATTCGGTTGAAAACTACACTAAATCTAATTCACGCTCTGCAGTTTAACAAAGGAAGACAGGGAAATCTTTATCCAACTGGCTTATAGTTATATTAGCGTGTAAATGGCATCATATTTTGCTGAATGGAAAAGGTCTATTGCTTCTGTAAGTTATCTCTGAGAGTAAATTATTCAAAGCGGGCCTCAGAAGACACACAGGAATGAAGCGAATAGACCTATTCCACTCAGAGAAAAATTGAGTCAGATACCCACGGGACGTACTACCATTTAGGAAAAAAAATTATCTCTGCCTAATAACAAAGGCAGACAGGGAAATCACAACGAGAATTGCTCTGCCTGGCTTTAGGGAGTGGGTATCATGACGTCATTTTGATAGAATTTTGATTGAGAAGGTATATTCTGTTCAAAATAAAATTGCTGATATTACTTTCACTGCAACCCAAAGTTGGTTAAATGTTTGAAAATGTGTATTGCAAAGATCTAGCAGAGGTGGCTGCACTTTAAAACTGATATCCCAACTGACCTTAAGTGTTCAAAAAATGCATGTCATCGGCCGGTAGAATCACCGACACCGACACAACGATTGCGCTGACGATCAATTCTATCAAATTGACGTCATGATACCCACTAAAGCCAGGCAGAGAAATTCATGTTGTGATTTCACTATCTTCCTTTGTTATTAAGCAGAGCTAGTTAATATTTTTTTCCATACTGGTCCAGTGGGTATCTGACGTAATTTTTCTGTGAGTGGAACAGGTGTATTGATATGGGCTATCGGTCTCACCTCCGGCCGGTTGTTGTTCTCTTGATCGTTGATCTTGGCGTTGCGGGTGCCCTTGGCGAAGTAGCTCCGTCCGTCGGACATGAAGAAGACAGCGTCGGTGGCGTCCAACTCCCAGAAATCGCCGCCTGCAACGCGTTATGGGCAGATTATTTTAACTGACAGTTGATCTTTGTTGAAGTCGTATTTGCGGGACTAACGCCCGTAGGGTGGCCATAATTCTTTGTGAAAAAAAGAGGACAAATATCATTTCGTTGCAAACACCGCTCCCCTTGGGCAAAAGCCGTCTGGACAAAAAAGAGCGCTAAAACATGGCCATGCCCAGGGAAAACCGAGCGGCTGGCAACTCTAACCGCGCGGCGCTAGTTTATCTACCTAATAATGTCAAACTTTTTAACACCTCTAGTGTGTAATGAATGTCTGAGTTCTTCGTTACCAATTTCAGGACCCGTTCACAAGTGAACAGTGCTGGTCTCAAATGCCTCAATCTTGTTTCTTTCACCGCCCCAGTTGCCAACATCTGCCAGATTATCGGCAAAAACATTCGGCACATCACGCGACAATATCGTTGTCATAGGTGTGGAGGTAATTAAATTTTGGATCCATACTATAATAAGTGAGAGCATTTCAAAACTTACACAAATTTGAATATTTACTACTTTTAAAATTTAATTTTTTACAGACACCAATCTCAAATCAAAGATCAATGTGCAGCATATGGAACGCTGATGCCTACAAGAAGCTGAAGGAAGTTGAAACCGGGGATCAGCGCCGCGTTCGCCTCGCAGAGATGATAGACAGGAGTGACCGCCGCTTAGCCGAGGAAACCGACGCTGTACGGAACCGGCGGCCAGCTGCCGAGGCCCAGCGGTTTCAGGCCCGTATTGCCGACGAGGACGTCGAAGAGCGGGACGCTCGCTTAGCCTCCGTGCGAGCGTGTATGGAAAGAAAACGTTCTCAGTCGAGCCGCAAAGGTACCATCATTTCCCCACATGAAGCTGCCGCTGCGGAGACCGGCCAGCGCGCAATCGCTGCGGAGCTGGAGCAAAGCCGGCAGCTCCTCGACGAGCCGGACGCAGGTGACGAGCCGGTTGCGCCCGACTTAGCGCCCTTAGATCTGGTCAGGACTCACCTTGCCGCCGCAACTTTGGGCGTGGCCCACGTCACGCAGCACTCTTCAGGCCCGATGGATGCTGTTTGCAACGTGTGTAGCGCCGTAATATATGTAACAATATATTCAGATAAACACGTTGCCTGTGCTGTGGATATTGACTTTTACTAATACTTTGCGTGTGTATGACGAAGACAAAGTTTGTCCTTTGCTGGGTGAATTCTGTTGCTGTCAATTAAGGTAAGGAATTTAATTTTGTTTTCGATATGACATAATATGATAATTATAATGGCCTATTTTATAAGTTTATTTGCATTATTAACACACGTATGATAATATAAAAGTTTTAGCACTGTAAATTTTAGTTTATTTTTTTCTCGTTACATTTCATGGTGTGGCAGCAAGTATTATTTGAATTATGGTAATTTTTGTCATTAGTTTTGAACTCGGCATATTGGGTTCTTAATTTAAAAAAAAACTGATAAAGCTTAGCTCATTATTGCTGATAAAAAAAGTATTTGTTGTTTTCAGTGTATTAAATATACTGAATAATGACTGACGTGTATTTATCGCATAAATTTCTCGAAGATATGGTTTTGAATGGTAGATTGTAGGTACCTAGTAATTAGGTACCTATTAATCGAGCTTCGCTTTAATAACTGGCACAGCCAATAATAAATCTCTCCCTTCTTGACTTACAGCGAGATTTTACAACATTCGGGCAACCAGGGCCGACTATCGGCCTTTCGGACCTTGATTTGCGCAATGCGCATAGGTCTGCGCTATGCGCATAGGTCTGCGCTATGCGCATATGTCTGCGCTACGCCCATAGGTTTGCGCTATGCACATAGGTTTGCACTATGCGCATAGGTCTGCGCTATGCGCATAGGTCTGCGCTATGCGCATAGGTTTCCGCTATGCGCATAGGTTTGCGCTACGCACATAGGTCTGCGCTATGCGCATAGGTTTGCGCTATGCACAAAGGTTTGCGGTATGCGCATAGGTCTGCGCTATGCGCACATGCCCGTGCCCCATGGGCACCAAGGTTGAGCAAAGCTTGAGATTGTTGTCATAAGTTTTGAATTCGGCATATTGGGTTCTTAATTAAAAAAAAAACTGATAAAGCTTAGCTCATTATTGCAGATAAAAAAAGTATTTGTTGTTTTCAGTGTATTAAATATCCTGAATAATATAATAATATAATCCTTATTTGAAACTAATATTATTTTACACGCTAATGTGATGACTTATTTTTTCATTCGTTTCACAGATGACGATATGGTAAGCGTTGGCATCGGGCAGGCAACGTCGAAGCCTACACCAACGCCGACGCTAACGTCGGCGCATACACCTAAGCCGACGCCAATGCATATAGGGATACACTACGGGCATATAGATTTGCCTTATGGTTATGGGCATAGTTATGCCTTATGAGCACAGGGTTTGCCTCAAGGGAAAAGAGGCTGCCTTGTGAGCTTACAATTAAATTTAAAAAAATATTTAAATACAAGTGAAAGACGTAACCACATAGTGCCGGACGCACGGGCTCCGTTGCTAGTTTCATCGTAAAGCCTTACCAAAACCTAAGCAATTTTAACAGGTTATTTTCATTTCCACATATTTTTAAGAACATTTTTCGTCAAACACGGCCGACACCTTTCGGAATTTCCACCAATCCCAAGCGCGTTTGGACGGTGAATCTGGTCGGATTGAAAGGAAGTGACATAGTCAGGCGTTTTGATGACGGAAACACGGCGACATGGTAATCTAGCGAAGCCCATCGCTCGGCCTCCCCTGGTGCCACGAGGGTGCCCGGGGTGCCGTTGGAAAGCGCACATTTCCAAGAAACCGGCAATCCCCACGGCACCCCAAAGATTCGCTTAGCGATTTTCCGGCGAGTCTTTCAATTCAAACGACTATTTCACCGACGAACGTTCGGCGCAGAGCTTTGCATGAAAACGCACAACAGCGTTGCTATGGGTCCAATCGTTGTGAAACTTTCACGATGTGGAGCTAAAAGATGGAGCTGGATGCGTACCAAATTTGGTCGAGATCAGTTTAGCCAGACGCCCAAAATCCGTTATTCTATCGAAGACCACGGTCATTCTCCAGAAATCGATTTCCAACTTCACGAGAGTGGAAAACACGCTTGTTCAAGGCCCACAGTCTTCTGGTTTTCGACAAAACCAAGTTCAATTCTTTGCCTTCCATTTAGTCCCTAATTCGATGCCCGGCGCACATTCAAATTTGTCGATATCTCCATTTTTTGACAACCCCAGACATTTTCATGTTTAAAAGCAGTCTAGGTTTTTCCCACCCGGTTCTGGTTTTAATACGACTTTATGCCTCTGAGTGCGTGACTTTTGATTGATAAAGGGAGCTGCTGTTCGATCCTGTCAACGTCCTGGACCCTGTGCTGAAGTGGTAATCGTCCGTGGTTTTCACCGCGCCATTGCCCCCTAAGCAACCGCCGCTCCCCGAGCAGCCCTGCCGCGACCGTCGCTGACGGAAGCAACCCTTCGGCCCCCCGACTGCCCGTGGTTTTCACCGCGCTGTCTAAGGTCACACAGCCATCCTTGCGATCGGACTGAAAAAGAGCGTTGTCACGAGTTTCACCGAAGAACTGGCCGAGTCTCTACCGACTACACTGAGTAAGATTCAGCCAGGAGAAGCAAGAAGAGCCTAGCGGCGAAAAAGTCAGAGTGGGTTCGGTCTCTTCAAGACCCAGGCACAACGCAAGATTACTCTCTGACCGGCTTAGCCACCACCTAAAATCCCGCACTCGCAAGGGCATCAATTTCGATTGAACTGCACGTCCTTGCGTTTCGCCTCCTTTGCGTCCCTGACCTTGGTTTAATCAACCCTGATAGCAAGGCAGATCCCGACTCGTCAGAGAAAGTCAACCGACCCCGGGTCGGCGGTCAGCTCTGCACGAGGTCCCGAGCATTGTGCTCAACGTTAGGTAGGGTTAAACCGCCGAGAGGCCGTCCCTCCGCGTCAGACCCACGCCCTAGTGTACCGCAATAGCGAAGCTACGGAGTGACTGCACGCCCCCCGAAACCACGAGTTGCACTCAGAAGCACGGTGTACCACTCCCAGTGAAGCCGCCCGCTCTTGTGCATCCCACGAACCCAAGCTACGATTTGGTGACCGCACCAGCGAAGCCATCGAGTAGCCTTGCCGTTCCCCAACTAGTGCCTAAACGCTGTTCACCTTAGCTCATTGCCCGGAATCGGTGCGTGACTAACTTTCAGCAAACAAGCACTTAGCCCACCCAAAGACGCGCGGTGTACCACTTCCAGTGAAGCCGCACTCCCCTTGAATTTCGCCATGAACTCTCCAGTATCGTGGCGAAAATCCCCACCCACCAACGGGAACTTCCCACCACGCCGCAAGGTCACGGTAAACGGGATTAAGTATGTGTACGGAAAGAACCCGGTGGAGAACCCCCGACCCTCCCAAAAACCCCCCTCCCCGACCCCTTCCCAGAGTAAGGCTGCTACCGCCTTACAGCCCAAGTTCGCTGGCTTCCCCGAGCCAACGCCTGAGCCCCCCGCTGTGTTCCCGTTCGTGGCTGCGTCCGGCGAACCCAGCACCCCGAAGGCCAAGCGTCCCGGTGACGGACCGGGCGCCAACCCCTTCACCGAGCCGAGCAAGAAGAGGTCGCGGCAGCGTGCCTCTCCGGCGGCAGTCGAGTCGACTTCGGTCGACACGACAAACCGGTTCTCGGCCATCGCCGACTCAGCTGTCCATCCTATGGACACTGCTTCGGCTACCACCCAACCCCCGGCCAAGGCCTACAAGATCCCGGCGATCGTGGTGAAGACGGAGCTTGGCCACGATGCGCTCCTAAAACTCCTGGATGCCCACGTCACGGACAAGGGCTATTTCACCAAACCGACGGGAGGGCTCACGAAAGTGACCCTGAAAAACATCGATGATTACAGGGCCGTAACCACGATGCTAAAGGAGAAGAACGTGCTTTACCACACGTACGCGCTGACGAAGCAGCGTTCGCAACGCTTTGTCGTTCGCGGCCTGCCAGCCAGCGCCTCTGCGGTGGCGATCACTGACGAGATCACGGGTCTTGGCTTTAAAGTCAAGTCCGTGGTCCAGCTCATGTCGTCAGCTGACCCCGGCAACAACAACAGCCGCAAGCCGTTCCCCCTGTTCACCGTCACCCTTGAACCCAACCCCGGCCAGCCACCAGTGGACGTGTCGACTATCAGTCGACTCCAACGCTGCGTGGTGAGCACCGAGGCTGCGCGCACTCGCCGAGGCCCGGTGCAGTGCTACCGCTGCCAACGCGTCGGCCACACGTCGGCGTTCTGCCACCAGCAAGCCCGCTGCGTGCGCTGCGGAGGCGACCACCGCGCCTCCTCCTGTCCCCGCGACACTGCAACCAAGTGTTGCAACTGTCCGGACGGCAACCACCCGGCAAGTTATCGTGGCTGCGCTTACCTAAAGCGCGCCATGAAGAACGATACCGGCCCCTCCAGGCAGACCCAGCCAGCCCCGAGACCGACCATGCGTCCCCGTCTCGAAGTGCCACCCCCCGCCGCGAGTACGAGCAAGTCGGCTGACTGGCCTGCTCTTCGAGCAAAGCTGGCCGCCTCCACAGCACGACCCAAGCCCACCCCGGTCCTGCCGGTGTCCTTCGCCACGGCGGCGAAATCACCAGCAGCAGCCCCTGCCGAGGAGGAGTCCTCGGCTACGGACCCCACGGCTGCCCTGCTGTCTCTCTTCGCTAAGTTGATGACTTCGATGTCAGAAACGATGGCCTCACTTAACCAAGTGATCCCGGCCCTTCTCCTCACCCTGACCAAAACCCAGAATGCCAGCAAGCCCTGAACAGCGCAGCATCAGAATCCTGAATTGGAACGCGAATGGCATTCGCGGCCGTACAGTTGAACTGCTCGCACTGCTCGAGGCAACCAAGTGTTCTGTGGCACTGGTCAATGAGACGCACCTGTTACCAGCACATCGGCTCCCCCTCGCAAACTTCACTGTTTACCGAACGGACCGGCCTGGTGGTAACGCCCACGGCGGCACGGCAGTGCTGGTGCGATCCACAATCCGCCACGAAGAGATCCCCCTCCCCCCCCTGCAGTTGCTTGAAACGACCGGCGTGCTCCTGCACACGGCGACAGGCCCCCTGCGAGTCTTTGCAGCATACTCAGCACCTAACACCCCTCTGCTGCCCGGCGATGTTGACGCTCTGTTCGACTCGACACAGGCCACTCTCATCGCCGGAGACCTGAACGCCAAGCACGCCGCTTGGAACAGCCCGACCGACAACAAGAAGGGCCGCTTGCTTCTCGCACACTCGATGCGCGCAGACTTCACCGTGTCCGGCCCCCTTGAGCCTACTCGTGTCCCCGCTAGCCACCGCCACCGGCCGGCCGTTCTAGACATTGCACTGTCAAAGAACATGACGCAGTCACTAGAGCTCGAGACGCTGACAGCCCTGTCTTCCGATCACAGCCCGGTGCTGCTGACGGTCGGCGACGAGCTAAACACGGTTCGCCCACCACCCCGAAGGAACTGGAAGCGCGCGGACTGGGAGCTTTTCCGCGAGGAAGTGGGTAGACGAGTGGCTTGCACGCCACTCGACTCTACCGGAGCTCTAGACCGCGCAGTCGACGAACTGACAGTTGCCATCCAACAAGCGATCGACATCAGCGTTCCCCTCGCAAAGCAGACTCGAAACTCCATCTTCGACCTGCCCCCGGGCATTCTGCTTGCGATCGCTGCCAAAAACAAGACACGCCAGGCTTGGAACCGACTCCGAACCGCTGACCTGAAGCTGGCCTGGAAAGCGCAGCAGCGTGCAGTTGACGAGCTGATCAAACAGCACAGGCGAGACCTCTGGGACGAGGCAGTCGCCAAGCTGCAGTTTGCTGACAACTCGGTCTACCGCATGACACGCAGGCTTCTAAACAAAGCCACGCCAAGCCCGCCCATCCAGGGAAAGACTCATCTCGCCTGCAGCCAGAGAGACAAAGCAGAAGTTCTTGCCGAGTCACTCGAAGCGCAATTTGAGCCAAACCCCCCGAGTCGCATAACACCGGCAGTGGAGACGGAGGTCGCCGACCACCTGGCTGCACATCCCCCGGCCGAGCAAGCTTCTTTCGCGGTCCCGACCACGGCTTCTGAAGTGCTACACTACCTGCGCAACCTCCCCAACGGCAAGGCGCCCGGGGAGGACGGTATCACCAACCTTGTGCTGAAGGAACTGCCATCATCCGCAGGCACAAGGTTACTCGCTATCTTCAACGCTAGCTTGAGTTTACAGCACTTTCCACGGCCATGGAAGGAAGCCAAGGTGATTGTGTTTCCAAAGCCAAACAAATCGCTAAGAGATCCAGCAAACTATCGTCCAATCAGTCTTCTGAGCGGACTTAGCAAACTGCTCGAAAAGGTCATGCTAACACGGCTCTCAGGCCATTGTCAGAACAGGGGGCTGCTAATCAACCAGCAGTTTGGATTCCGACCCGAGCACTCGACTAACCATCAGTTGCTGCGCGTGGTCAACCACATCTCACATGGTTTCAACTGGAAAAAACACACCGGCGTCGTCTTCCTGGACGTCGCCAAGGCGTTTGACCGGGTGTGGCATACAGGGCTACTGCGAAAGATGATCAAGATGGAGTTTCCGAACTACCTTGTGAATCTGGTGTCGAATTATCTCAGCGGGAGATCTTTTCATGTCACCATGGGAGGGGAGCGATCATCCACCCGACCCATCGCAGCCGGTGTGCCGCAGGGGAGCCTAGTGGGGCCCTTTCTCTTCAATGTGTTCACCAACGACATCCCGGTGGACCTGCCCAAGACCGAGCTAGCACTCTACGCAGACGACGCGGCCATCCTGGTCCAGTCTCGCAGCATGCGGCTGGTCGAGCAGAATCTCCAATCGTCACTCGACCGTCTGAGCACGTGGTACGAGGACTGGCGTATCGCACTCAACACCGCGAAAACCACCGCCACCCTGTTCACCAGGAAGCGAAGTGCCAAAGCCAACCCTCCGAGCATCACACTGCAAGGACAGCAAATCACCTGGTCAGACACCAGCAAGTATCTGGGAGTCATCCTGGATTCTAAGCTGAGCTGGAAGCCCCATGTCGAGACAGTCAGGAACCGCGCAATCGGCAAGATAGGATCACTGATGCCTTTGTTCAAATCGAAGACAATGTCCATCGATTCAAAACGAAGACTTTACGTGACCATCATCAGACCAACCATCAGCTACGCATCGCCAGTCTGGTGCATGTGCAAGCTAAGTCTCTTTGCCAAGATGCAGCGCGTGCAGAACAGGGCCCTTCGCGCAGTCGCCGGCCTGCCCCAGTTCACACGCACCGACGATATCCACCGAGAACTCGAAGTAGAAACTCTCGAAGAGCTCGTCAACAGGCTGAACGTGGACTTCTTTGCGGAGCTGCCCTCCAATAAGAACCCACTGATCTCAGGCCAAGCTGCCTACGTCACAATGCCTCATGACAAGTACCCGAGGCCACACGCAGCCCTGCCCCTCTAGCGTGTCCGGCTTGCCGGTTTCAAGATATAACAACCCCGACATGAATTTTCCAAACCACCACTTAGGGAATCACGCGTAATGCGGATAATCCCTCCCATCCTCGGCTAGGTGTGCGAGTTCCTCGCACACCAACACCGACAACAAGTACGGACGGAGCGTGACTTCTGGCTGAGGACTGATGATTGGACTGACGAGAGCGGAGCTGCTGTTCGATCCTGTCAACGTCCTGGACCCTGTGCTGAAGTGGTAATCGTCCGTGGTTTTCACCGCGCCATTGCCCCCTAAGCAACCGCCGCTCCCCGAGCAGCCCTGCCGCGACCGTCGCTGACGGAAGCAACCCTTCGGCCCCCCGACTGCCCGTGGTTTTCACCGCGCTGTCTAAGGTCACACAGCCATCCTTGCGATCGGACTGAAAAAGAGCGTTGTCACGAGTTTCACCGAAGAACTGGCCGAGTCTCTACCGACTACACTGAGTAAGATTAAGCCAGGAGAAGCAAGAAGAGCCTAGCGGCGAAAAAGTCAGAGTGGGTTCGGTCTCTTCAAGACCCAGGCACAACGCAAGATTACTCTCTGACCGGCTTAGCCACCACCTAAAATCCCGCACTCGCAAGGGCATCAATTTCGATTGAACTGCACGTCCTTGCGTTTCGCCTCCTTTGCGTCCCTGACCTTGGTTTAATCAACCCTGATAGCAAGGCAGATCCCGACTCGTCAGAGAAAGTCAACCGACCCCGGGTCGGCGGTCAGCTCTGCACGAGGTCCCGAGCATTGTGCTCAACGTTAGGTAGGGTTAAACCGCCGAGAGGCCGTCCCTCCGCGTCAGACCCACGCCCTAGTGTACCGCAATAGCGAAGCTACGGAGTGACTGCACGCCCCCCGAAACCACGAGTTGCACTCAGAAGCACGGTGTACCACTCCCAGTGAAGCCGCCCGCTCTTGTGCATCCCACGAACCCAAGCTACGATTTGGTGACCGCACCAGCGAAGCCATCGAGTAGCCTTGCCGTTCCCCAACTAGTGCCTAAACGCTGTTCACCTTAGCTCATTGCCCGGAATCGGTGCGTGACTAACTTTCAGCAAACAAGCACTTAGCCCACCCAAAGACGCGCGGTGTACCACTTCCAGTGAAGCCGCACTCCCCTTGAATTTCGCCATGAACTCTCCAGTATCGTGGCGAAAATCCCCACCCACCAACGGGAACTTCCCACCACGCCGCAAGGTCACGGTAAACGGGATTAAGTACGTGTATGGAAAGAACCCGGTGGAGAACCCCCGACCCGCCCAAAAACCCCCCTCCCCGACCCCCTCCCAGAGTAAGGCTGCTACCGCCTTACAGCCCAAGTTCGCTGGCTTCCCCGAGCCCACGCCTGAACCCCCCGCTGTGTTCCCGTTCGTGGCTGCGTCCGGCGAACCCAGCACCCCGAAGGCCAAGCGTCCCGGTGACGGACCGGGCGCCAACCCCTTCACCGAGCCGAGCAAGAAGAGGTCGCGGCAGCGTGCCTCTCCGGCGGCAGTCGAGTCGACTTCGGTCGACACGACAAACCGGTTCTCGGCCATCGCCGACTCAGCTGTCCATCCTATGGACACTGCTTCGGCTACCACCCAACCCCCGGCCAAGGCCTACAAGATCCCGGCGATCGTGGTGAAGACGGAGCTTGGCCACGATGCGCTCCTAAAACTCCTGGATGCCCACGTCACGGACAAGGGCTATTTCACCAAACCGACGGGAGGGCTCACGAAAGTGACCCTGAAAAACATCGATGATTACAGGGCCGTAACCACGATGCTAAAGGAGAAGAACGTGCTTTACCACACGTACGCGCTGACGAAGCAGCGTTCGCAACGCTTTGTCGTTCGCGGCCTGCCAGCCAGCGCCTCTGCGGTGGCGATCACTGACGAGATCACGGGTCTTGGCTTTAAAGTCAAGTCCGTGGTCCAGCTCATGTCGTCAGCTGACCCCGGCAACAACAACAGCCGCAAGCCGTTCCCCCTGTTCACCGTCACCCTTGAACCCAACCCCGGCCAGCCACCAGTGGACGTGTCGACTATCAGTCGACTCCAACGCTGCGTGGTGAGCACCGAGGCTGCGCGCACTCGCCGAGGCCCGGTGCAGTGCTACCGCTGCCAACGCGTCGGCCACACGTCGGCGTTCTGCCACCAGCAAGCCCGCTGCGTGCGCTGCGGAGGCGACCACCGCGCCTCCTCCTGTCCCCGCGACACTGCAACCAAGTGTTGCAACTGTCCGGACGGCAACCACCCGGCAAGTTTTCGTGGCTGCGCTTACCTAAAGCGCGCCATGAAGAACGATACCGGCCCCTCCAGGCAGACCCAGCCAGCCCCGAGACCGACCATGCGTCCCCGTCTCGAAGTGCCACCCCCCGCCGCGAGTACGAGCAAGTCGGCTGACTGGCCTGCTCTTCGAGCAAAGCTGGCCGCCTCCACAGCACGACCCAAGCCCACCCCGGTCCTGCCGGTGTCCTTCGCCACGGCGGCGAAATCACCAGCAGCAGCCCCTGCCGAGGAGGAGTCCTCGGCTACGGACCCCACGGCTGCCCTGCTGTCTCTCTTCGCTAAGTTGATGACTTCGATGTCAGAAACGATGGCCTCACTTAACCAAGTGATCCCGGCCCTTCTCCTCACCCTGACCAAAACCCAGAATGCCAGCAAGCCCTGAACAGCGCAGCATCAGAATCCTGAATTGGAACGCGAATGGCATTCGCGGCCGTACAGTTGAACTGCTCGCACTGCTCGAGGCAACCAAGTGTTCTGTGGCACTGGTCAATGAGACGCACCTGTTACCAGCACATCGGCTCCCCCTCGCAAACTTCACTGTTTACCGAACGGACCGGCCTGGTGGTAACGCCCACGGCGGCACGGCAGTGCTGGTGCGATCCACAATCCGCCACGAAGAGATCCCCCTCCCCCCCCTGCAGTTGCTTGAAACGACCGGCGTGCTCCTGCACACGGCGACAGGCCCCCTGCGAGTCTTTGCAGCATACTCAGCACCTAACACCCCTCTGCTGCCCGGCGATGTTGACGCTCTGTTCGACTCGACACAGGCCACTCTCATCGCCGGAGACCTGAACGCCAAGCACGCCGCTTGGAACAGCCCGACCGACAACAAGAAGGGCCGCTTGCTTCTCGCACACTCGATGCGCGCAGACTTCACCGTGTCCGGCCCCCTTGAGCCTACTCGTGTCCCCGCTAGCCACCGCCACCGGCCGGCCGTTCTAGACATTGCACTGTCAAAGAACATGACGCAGTCACTAGAGCTCGAGACGCTGACAGCCCTGTCTTCCGATCACAGCCCGGTGCTGCTGACGGTCGGCGACGAGCTAAACACGGTTCGCCCACCACCCCGAAGGAACTGGAAGCGCGCGGACTGGGAGCTTTTCCGCGAGGAAGTGGGTAGACGAGTGGCTTGCACGCCACTCGACTCTACCGGAGCTCTAGACCGCGCAGTCGACGAGCTGACAGTTGCCATCCAACAAGCGATCGACATCAGCGTTCCCCTCGCAAAGCAGACTCGAAACTCCATCTTCGACCTGCCCCCGGGCATTCTGCTTGCGATCGCTGCCAAAAACAAGACACGCCAGGCTTGGAACCGACTCCGAACCGCTGACCTGAAGCTGGCCTGGAAAGCGCAGCAGCGTGCAGTTGACGAGCTGATCAAACAGCACCGGCGAGACCTCTGGGACGAGGCAGTCGCCAAGCTGCAGTTTGCTGACAACTCGGTCTACCGCATGACACGCAGGCTTCTAAACAAAGCCACGCCAAGCCCGCCCATCCAGGGAAAGACTCATCTCGCCTGCAGCCAGAGAGACAAAGCAGAAGTTCTTGCCGAGTCACTCGAAGCGCAATTTGAGCCAAACCCCCCGAGTCGCATAACACCGGCAGTGGAGACGGAGGTCGCCGACCACCTGGCTGCACATCCCCCGGCCGAGCAAGCTTCTTTCGCGGTCCCGACCACGGCTTCTGAAGTGCTACACTACCTGCGCAACCTCCCCAACGGCAAGGCGCCCGGGGAGGACGGTATCACCAACCTTGTGCTGAAGGAACTGCCATCATCCGCAGGCACAAGGTTACTCGCTATCTTCAACGCTAGCTTGAGTTTACAGCACTTTCCACGGCCATGGAAGGAAGCCAAGGTGATTGTGTTTCCAAAGCCAAACAAATCGCTAAGAGATCCAGCAAACTATCGTCCAATCAGTCTTCTGAGCGGACTTAGCAAACTGCTCGAAAAGGTCATGCTAACACGGCTCTCAGGCCATTGTCAGAACAGGGGGCTGCTAATCAACCAGCAGTTTGGATTCCGACCCGAGCACTCGACTAACCATCAGTTGCTGCGCGTGGTCAACCACATCTCACATGGTTTCAACTGGAAAAAACACACCGGCGTCGTCTTCCTGGACGTCGCCAAGGCGTTTGACCGGGTGTGGCATACAGGGCTACTGCGAAAGATGATCAAGATGGAGTTTCCGAACTACCTTGTGAATCTGGTGTCGAATTATCTCAGCGGGAGATCTTTTCATGTCACCATGGGAGGGGAGCGATCATCCACCCGACCCATCGCAGCCGGTGTGCCGCAGGGGAGCCTAGTGGGGCCCTTTCTCTTCAATGTGTTCACCAACGACATCCCGGTGGACCTGCCCAAGACCGAGCTAGCACTCTACGCAGACGACGCGGCCATCCTGGTCCAGTCTCGCAGCATGCGGCTGGTCGAGCAGAATCTCCAATCGTCACTCGACCGTCTGAGCACGTGGTACGAGGACTGGCGTATCGCACTCAACACCGCGAAAACCACCGCCACCCTGTTCACCAGGAAGCGAAGTGCCAAAGCCAACCCTCCGAGCATCACACTGCAAGGACAGCAAATCACCTGGTCAGACACCAGCAAGTATCTGGGAGTCATCCTGGATTCTAAGCTGAGCTGGAAGCCCCATGTCGAGACAGTCAGGAACCGCGCAATCGGCAAGATAGGATCACTGATGCCTTTGTTCAAATCGAAGACAATGTCCATCGATTCAAAACGAAGACTTTACGTGACCATCATCAGACCAACCATCAGCTACGCATCGCCAGTCTGGTGCATGTGCAAGCTAAGTCTCTTTGCCAAGATGCAGCGCGTGCAGAACAGGGCCCTTCGCGCAGTCGCCGGCCTGCCCCAGTTCACACGCACCGACGATATCCACCGAGAACTCGAAGTAGAAACTCTCGAAGAGTTCGTCAACAGGCTGAACGTAGACTTCTTTGCGGAGCTGCCCTCCAATAAGAACCCACTGATCTCAGGCCAAGCTGCCTACGTCACAATGCCTCATGACAAGTACCCGAGGCCACACGCAGCCCTGCCCCTCTAGCGTGTCCGGCTTGCCGGTTTCAAGACATAACAACCCCGACATGAATTTTCCAAACCACCACTTAGGGAATCACGCGTAATGCGGATAATCCCTCCCATCCTCGGCTAGGTGTGCGAGTTCCTCGCACACCAACACCGACAACAAGTACGGACGGAGCAGTGACTTCTGGCTCGGACAGAGACGCGAGAGCTTTTTCGCAGCCCTGCCCCTCTAGCGTGTCCGGCTTGCCGGTTTCAAGATATAACAACCCCGACATGAATTTTCCAAACCACCACTTAGGGAATCACGCGTAATGCGGATAATCCCTCCCATCCTCGGCTAGGTGTGCGAGTTCCTCGCACACCAACACCGACAACAAGTACGGACGGAGCGTGACTTCTATATTCTACCGGTAATCGAACGTATTTCTCCGTCAAACGTACCAACTCACCGCAGCTTTCGAGATGACAGACACAGCAGCAGTCGCAGCACCGGCGCCCGCCCCCGCGACCGCGGCCTCCCCGGCCAAGAAGGCAGCTAAGTCGGCGGCGGCGTCGAAACAGGCGCGCGGCAAGCCGGCGCACCCGCGCACCTCGGAGATGGTCAACGGCGCGATCAAGGCGCTGAAGGAGCGCGGAGGCTCGTCCCTGCAGGCGATCAAGAAGTACATCTCAGCCAACTACAAGGTCGACGCTGAGAAGCTTGCGCCGTTCATCAAGAAGTACCTCAAGTCGGCGGTGACGAGCGGCGAGCTCGTGCAGACCAAGGGAAAGGGCGCGTCGGGCTCGTTCAAGCTGTCGAGCGCCAAGCCCGCTGCCGGTGCTGCCAGCAGCGGCGTGGTCAAGAAGCCCAAGGCGGTCAAGTCCACCGTCGGCAAGGTGGCGGCCGCCAAGAAGAAGTCCGTCAAGTCGGTGACCAAGCGCGCGGCGTCGTCGCCTGCCAAGAAGAGCGTCAGCGCCGTCAAGAAGACGTCGGCGTCGCCTGCTGCTGCTAAGAAAGCGCCGAAGGCTGCCAAGGCTGTCGTCGCAGCGAAGCCGAAGAAGGCTACCGCGCCGGCCAAGGTGCAGAAGAAGGTGGCCAAGTCGCCCGCCAAGGAGCCGAAGACGCCCAAGCCGAAGAAGGCAGTCGCTGCCAAGGCGAAGCCGGCGCCGGCGAAAAAGGCGACGTCCACTAGTCGCAGCCGCAAGTGAGCTTGCTCGTGCTGGCGTTCGCAGCCGTGTCGAGGAAACAAACGGCCTTTTTCAAGGCCTCCAAAGACAATCCACAATAGAGCAGTCAGCACCGACGAAACCCCATCTTACACCTTCCTGTCCCCTCGCAACGATATGCCCAGTGAGGAGTAATCCGACAAAGCTCACCTTGGACCGGTCACCCATCCACGTACTGATTAAATCCGATGTCGCTTAACTTTTCCAATTGGAAAAATCCCGTTTGCCTTTAACGCTCATGATACCCTTGAAAACTAGATGCCAGATGCCAAATACTAGATGCTAGAAACTTGATTAATGCTTACTGGTGTTTAAAGAGGCACTTTTTTGACAAAAGGTGATGATGAACCTAACCTAGCCTAGAAGGGAGTAGGGGTACTCCTGTCGAAACGCACCGAGGGGACCACCGGCTTTACGTCCCTTCCGAAGCGCGGCACAACTCGAACAACAGGATTCCTCCGCTAATCCGTGCTTTTAAGAGGTTGATAACCAAGGCGAGTGAAGTTGTCGTAATAACTTCAAACCCTCCGACCTCTCTCCCGAACAGAACCGATCATGAGCATGATGGTCACCCATCAAACACCTAACTCTACGCGATGATGCTTAACTTCGGTGATCTCAATAAAACCTTTGTTTCCAACGTTCGGTATCAGTTTTTAAGAAAATTCGCAGCTTTTTTCAATCACTTTTCTCTAGAAGCCATACCATTCACATATTTCGACCAAACTGTGCTGGAGCCGACATCTGCGTACAAATTTAACTGTTTTTTTTAGCGCTTATCTTCAAAACGAATTTTTTGCTGCGTGATGTTGCTTAACTTCAGTACTCTCACGAGAACTGGTGTTTCCAACATGCCGTTCGGTTCCAGATGCTACATGCGAGATACTAGAAACTTGCTATATTAATTTTATAATCTCCTACGATTATTAATCTATATGTTTCATAGCTTTATTGATCGAGCGCATCAACCAGTCCAGGGACTCGAACCCGGCTCCTCCAACCATAAGAGATAGGAAACGTGTAGCTAAAGCAAGGACCGGGTGTTTCAATGTGTTTCATTTAGTTTCACCAACCGCTGCTCCTGGCGGCCTCTAGCGTCGGCGTCTGAAGATTGATGCACGCGTCCCAGCAGCCACCTCCTGCCTCACGACGCCTTCGGAACATGCAGCCGGGAACATGCAGCCTGGAACAGAACGCGTTCACATCGTTAGAACCTAGCGAGAATCTGGGATATAGCTAACATAAGTTGGCTTAAGCCCTAGCATACACGTAGGCTACCGGCATGATGTGCCTGTCGGGCGGGTTGCCGAAGTTGGGGTTTTAGAATTTGGTTTTTAGAATTTAGGATATTTCAAGTGATATACAAGCATATACACCGTGGCATTCGATGACGTGCCTGATCGTTAGGTTATTAAAACGTTCATATCTCGCAAAAATTATTAAGAACAGGATTACAATATTGGCACGTAAGTATTGTATAGCATAAAACGAATAGCTCAAAAGTGATAGATTTTCTGGCCTTGAAAAAGGCCTTTTGTTTCCCGATGAAGGGGATGAAAGGGATGGAATTAGGCGCGCTCCCCTCGGATTCGTCGGGCGAGCTGGATGTCTTTCGGCATGATGGTGACTCGCTTGGCGTGGATCGCGCACAAGTTGGTGTCTTCAAAGAGACCGACCAGGTACGCCTCGCTGGCTTCCTGCAACGCCATCACGGCCGAGCTCTGGAAGCGCAGGTCGGTCTTGAAGTCCTGCGCGATCTCGCGGACGAGCCGCTGGAAGGGCAGCTTCCTGATGAGCAGCTCCGTGCTCTTCTGGTAGCGACGGATCTCTCGCAGGGCGACGGTGCCTGGCCGATAGCGATGGGGCTTCTTCACTCCGCCGGTGGCCGGCGCGCTCTTGCGGGCCGCCTTGGTGGCGAGCTGCTTGCGCGGCGCCTTTCCTCCGGTCGACTTCCTGGCTGTCTGCTTGGTACGGGCCATTGCTGCTTGAGCTTGATGCTGCTTGTGTTTCCAAAATTACGATTTTGCCCTTTTTGTTAACATTCGGAGCGTCCTGATTGGTAAATTCGTTGATTGGTGGAAATATCAGGTAAACCCAAGGTCGATGCGTTTGTCCACCCTTGATGCAGCCCCAAAAGAACCAGGGACACACAAATCAGGCCCAAAAAATGGTTCAAAATACTTTTCACGCGTTAAACAATTTTAACAGTCAAAAAACGTCAGATCGACGCCGTCAAAGGACGCCGCCGATGGGGCAGTTGAGATTCCAAGAATGTGATTAGTCGCTTTGAAAGTGGCAAAGTTGATCAGGGTGGCAATTTTAAAATTTATGGCACATTGTACCGAGACTTCTCATCTCTACTCAACATGACCGGACGCGGCAAAGGAGGCAAAGGACTGGGAAAGGGAGGCGCCAAGCGACACAGGAAGGTGTTGCGTGACAACATCCAGGGCATCACGAAGCCCGCGATCCGTCGTCTGGCTCGCCGAGGCGGAGTCAAGCGCATCTCGGGGCTGATCTACGAGGAGACGCGCGGCGTGCTCAAGGTGTTCCTCGAGAACGTGATCCGCGACGCCGTCACCTACACCGAGCACGCCAAGAGGAAGACCGTCACCGCCATGGACGTCGTCTACGCGCTCAAACGCCAGGGACGCACCCTCTACGGATTCGGCGGCTAAACCATCTGACACCTCGCTACACGAAACAACAAAGGTCCTTTTCAGGACCACCCAATTCTATTCACATCTGAGCCTTGTACGTTATCAACGTTCGCTTACGTTCGCTTACGTATGGAGAACGTATAGTAAGCACATAAACAATTAGATTTATTGATCCTTTATGCTATCAAAGTCTCGAAGTGATTATTCGAAAATATGTTCGGTGATACCTTTTTCACGCCACACCAAATCCAACTATGTAGTCATATAATATATTTTATACGTGATGGTGTAATACTGGTAATAGTGTATTATGAGCGTGTGGTTAGCATTCGAAGGGACGTACACTAAGTCGATATTTGCAACCGCAAACTGGTGTATAGATAACTTCAAATGAATTGCTTCAATGTAACTTATGCATGAGGTACACGAGAACATTCGAGAATATAACAGAACACAGAACAGAACGAACAGAACGAACAGAAAGACACCACCGTGCCCGTGCATATATTAAGGGGACGAGGCAGTCTGGTAACAGTGGCCACTTTTAACAAGATGGTACCTGGAGGTGGTATGCATTCGGGAGTGACCGTTACTGCCATTACAATGGCAGTATGATCAGAATGGTCACATCATGCTGATGTTTCACACCGCTTAATAGACACAGTGAATGGTAGCGACAAGGTGCCACCTGGTGTGCATTCGAGTGAACAGGACGACTAGAGGCCGGCTTAGCATGTCGGGCTGGTAGTAAACGTATCGACTCTGATGTAAGTGTTTTGGGTGGCCTTTAAAAAGGCCGATTGTTGTCAGCGGGATGTAGTGGCTGGAACGTCTTGTAAACGTCCTACTTGGAGCTGGTGTACTTGGTGACCGCCTTGGTCCCCTCGCTGACGGCGTGCTTGGCGAGCTCGCCGGGCAACAGCAGCCGCACGGCGGTCTGGATCTCGCGGCTCGTGATGGTCGAACGCTTGTTGTAGTGCGCCAAGCGGCTGGCCTCGGCGGCGATGCGCTCGAAAATGTCGTTCACGAAGCTGTTCATGATGCTCATCGCCTTCGACGAGATGCCGGTGTCGGGATGAACCTGCTTCAGCACCTTGTAGATGTAGATGGCGTAGCTCTCTTTCCTCTTGCGTTTCTTCTTCTTGTCGCCCTTGCTGATGTTCTTCTGGGCCTTGCCCGCCTTCTTGGCTGCTTTTCCGCTAGTCTTGGGAGGCATGGTGCTTCGAAAGTGATGTCATGATTTTGGAGCTGTTATTTTGTGTTGTAAATAGTTCAAAATTCGTTCCAATCGTTTGTGCGGCTCAAATTTGGCGGTTAAATAAGATTTTATGAAACAACGGCATAAGATGCAAACTCTCACTTATTCCACTTCTGACGTCACCACGATGACGGCTGCAGCATGGGTCGTCAAACAACTGTTGGGTCCTTGTTGCATCAAAGCACATTTCCGGGAAATAGCGATTGGCTAGTGCGGCGCGTCAAAGCATTTTCCGGATCTTCAGGCTGGATCGTTTGTCGGATGCCGCCACCAATATAAAGGTTGCCGAAAACGCTCAAAAATCATAAAATTCGCTTCTGCTACCAGCGTTGTAGCAGTGTTGGAGCCACTAGGGCTGCTTAAACTAAAACGAGAAAAGTGGACTGTATATTGGAGGAAATTCCCAATTTGCCTACCTTGTGACGCGCTGAGGGCGCCGGTTAATGTCTAGAGGTAAAGGGTGAATTAGGTAAGGCTTATAGGGAAGGAACAATAGGAGACAAGAACTTAGCTTGCAAGATGCGCAGACTTGGAGCTCCTTCGAATACACTTTCGAACAAATACTGATAAACGAAAAAAGAACTCGCGATAATCGAGGGTCGCGACCTGCCTCGACAGACTACCTGTCTGAAACGAGGTTCAGAGTAGAACGGGTAGAACAGAACTGAATAAAACTGGCTGGCTCACCACCTCGTGAGGAGCAGGTCAAACATGACAACGGGAAAAAACCTAACTAAAAACCACCTGAATCGAACAGGTAACCAACTAAATAAAGAAATTACACAGAGACAGAAATGGCGCGAACATACCGCCCACCATGAACTAACCTCAAGTTCATTTAACTAAATGATACGAAAACCTAAAGGAACGATTAGGCAGGGGGGAGAGTGACCAGTTTATTCACTGGTCGCACCGTAATTCCATTAGACGTGCGAATACTGACGACGCGTGTAACGCCGTCTTGTCCAGGATGGAGTTCAATTACACGCCCAATGGGCCAAGAGAGAGGGCTAGTAGGGGCAACAAAAAACACGACATCTCCTTCTCGGAGATTGGGACTTCCACGCACCCACTTGCCGCGCTGCATCTGAGTATGAAGGTACTCACTAGACCACCGTTTCCAGAAAGCTTGATGCATTCGGCGAACCTGATGCCAACGGGAAACGTGGTTTGAATCGTTGGGCAAGGTTTTTTCGGGGGGAGCGATGAGAGGGGAGCCAATCAAAAAATGTCCGGGACTGAGGTAATCAGGACCTTCCGCCGGGTCGGAGGGGGTGGCACAGAGGGGGCGACTATTGAGCACTGCCTCAATGCGAGCAAACAAAGTAGCATACTCTTCGAAAGTATGAGGAGTATCAGAAATAAGGCGATGGAGAAGTGATTTTGCGGATTTCACTCCGGCCTCCCATAGACCACCAAAGTTCGGAGCATAAGGAGGATTGAAATGCCAAAAAACGCCTCGTGCAGCAAGTGCGTCTGTTACAGCCGGTTCAGATTGACGCAACAGATCGTGCATCTCACGCAGGTGGCGCGCGGCGCCGACGTAGTTTCGGCCACAATCTGAATAAATGTGCTCGGGGAGACCGCGTCTCGAAACAAACCTATCGAAGCAGGCTAGAAACGCCACGGTGGATAGCTCGGAAACCATCTCCAAGTGTACGGCTTTTGTGGCCATGCACACAAAGAGGCACAGGTAGCCCTTGCTACTGGGAGCGTTTCGTCGGCTACTGAATTTTACCGAAAAAGGACCAGCAAAATCAGTCCCAACATGTGAAAAAGCGCGCGAAGATTGCACACGAGCTGCAGGGAGATCGGCCATGGGAGGTTGAAGCGGCCGGGCGCGAAACTTGTGACAAGTGATACACTTGCGTATGCGTTGCCTGAGCAAGCCGCGCAAAGATACGATCCAGAAATTCTGCTGGATGAGAGCCTGGACCGTTCTAGGGCCGGAGTGTAGTGACGTTAAATGGAAAGAGTCACATAACAGCGAGGACAAATGCGCTGTTTTAGGTAACAACACAGGATGTCTAGCCGCTTCGGGAAGAGAAGAGTACCGCAACCTACCGCCCACCTTGAGTACGCCATCCGGAGTGAGAAAGGGGTTCAAGGAAGCAATCTTGGAAGAAACTTGTTTCCTTAGAGTAATTTGACGGATCTCAGTAGCATAGAAATGCTGCTGCGTAATACTAATGAGAATGTCCAAAGCATCCTGCAATTCCGATGGGCATAAGGGACCAATGGGTGCAGGAGTGCGATTGCGACGAGACAATAAGATGCGAGCGAAACGCACAACGTGACCATACACGCGTTGAGCACGGAGGAGGGTGGAGTACTTGCGAAGCGGGTCAGTGAGGTGTTGGTGAGGATTAAATCTCGGTACTGGAATATTGACCCGGAGGGGGCAAAAGCCCCCTCCTGTCAACGACCCCCCCCCCCCCGTCGGCGAACAGCGAGAGTTGCGACCAAAGGCTTCAGCTCGGGAAGATCGAGATCGAGATTGCAGGAGTGCGTGGCTCGGGGCCACGTGGAGATGGGTGAAGACAGAAATGAAGGACCACATTGCCAAAGAGGATGGGTTAACAATTCTGATGCGGATAAGCCACGGGATGCGCAATCAGCAGGATTGTCATATGAGAAAACGTGCGCCCACTCGTCGGGTGCCGACTGTTCCAAAATTTCGACTACTCGATGAGCGACAAAGGTTTTCAAACGATGAGGGGGGGAAGAAAGCCACGCGAGCACGATAGTAGAATCGGTATACAATATGCTTGAATCCAAACGGAGATCTGCGAGCGCAGGTAAGGTGGCATTCAAAAGACGAGTCAGCAAGAGCGCCGCTGAAAGTTCGAGTTTGGGAATCGTCAGCGGCTTAACCGGAGCAACCTTGCTCCTCGCGCGAAGCAAGCTGACGTGGAAGCTCGAATCCGTGGTCGTGTGCAGATAAAGGACGGCGGCGTAACCTTTCTCTGAAGCGTCACAGAAACCGACGACCCGAAACACGCCAGGAGGGGATGGAAAAGGACGCGGCAATCGAAACTTGCCGAGTTCTGACACGTCAGCAACGGCTGAGTGCCAGCTGCTCGAGAGTTCCTTCGGCAAAGCGTCATCCCACTGCAACTGCGTGAGCCACAGCCGCTGGAGAAACATTTTTAACCAGGACACAAAGGGTGCGACTAAGCCCAGAGGATCGAAAATCCTCGCGATGTACGAAAGCGCAGTGCGCTTAGTCACTGGACCTTCGAAAGGCAAACCACGAAACGAGAATTCGTCAGAGCGAGGGTCCCACAACATCCCCAAGATCTTGATGCCTTGTTCCTCAGGGGAGAACACAAGCGGAATCTCAAGATGGTCCTCAGGCACAGCATTCAGGGCGTCAGGATGATTGCTGGCCCATTTGCGAAGCGAAAAGCCTCCACGGGCGAGGAGGGCTTGTAATTCGGACTGGAGAGCACGAGCCTGGGTTAAATTGGGAGCGCCAGACACAATGTCATCAATGTATGTGTGAGACGTAACAGCACGAGCTGCGAGGGGAAACTCATCACCTTCGTCACTAACTAATTGCTTCAGTACTCGTTGCGCTAGAAACGCAGAGGGAGTAAGCCCATAAGTAACGGTGTTGAGTTCGTACTCCACGATGGGGGAGTCGAAGGCTGGACGCCAAAAAATATGTTGAAAAACACGATCCGCAGGCCGAACCTGAATCTGGCGGTACATTTGTCGAATGTCTGCGCAGATGGCGATGGCGTGCGTACGAAAGCACGTGAGGATGCACGGAAGATCACCCTGCAACTTAGGGCCACTCAAAAGCTGTTCGTTCAGCGAGACGCCCCTATCATCGGGTGCTGAAGCGTTAAACACGACGCGCAGCTTGGTGCTGGAGCTCGTGATTTTGTGAACGCAGTGATGTGGGATCACGTAGTTTGAGCTGGTTGTGGCAGGTTGCATATGCTGAGTCGTGACATAGTCTCGCATGAATTCAGTGTAAGCAACTTCGTGCTCCGGATTATTCCTTAAGCGCCGCTCCAAATTTACAAAATTGTGGAGCGCGGCACCACGGTTCGAGCTCAGATTAGAGCGCGCAGGCTTGAATGGAAGGGCGACGGAATAAAGCCCAGTCAAGTCGCGTTTATGCGTGGCAAGAAAATGGTCCTCACAAAGCTGCGAATCCGGATCGACTTGAGGAGGACGAGCTATTTCCTCAGTCTCCCAAAACAATCGAAGGGTGCGCTCGAGCTCAGGTGAAGCAATTGTAAATAGAGACAGAGGCTCTGGAGAGTCCGCACGCTGCGACCGCACTGGACCAATCACAACCCAACCGAAGACAGTGTTGAGGGCAGAGGGAGCAGTGCCAATCATCATGTCTCCAGTCCTAGCCAGGATGTCTGGATATAAGTCAGCACCAATTAGGAACTAGGAACCGGTACTGGAATATTGACCCGGAGGGGGCAAAAGCCCCCTCCTGTCAACGACCCCCCCCCGAACTCTATTTGATCAGGAACGTGGAACCTATCATCCGCGAGCAAGAGGCCACGGTAACGATCAAAAACCTCAACGGGAACTTCCTGAGGGGGTAGTGCGTTTGAGATGGAGGACAAGACGAGTGCTTGAACACCGAGAGACGTTTCGGAGTGGTGACGCGAAGAGAGAGTGCAGTGCACCGTTCCGAATACGCGAACAGTCGAATGGCCGATGCCAGAGAGCTCCGAAGGACAAGAGCGGACTTTCAGACCTAATTGCTGACTGAGAGCATGAGTGATAGCGGATATTTGTGATCCAGAGTCAATCACTGCACGCACGGGATGAAATTGTCCGAAAGAGTCGCGTATCAACGCACGAACCGTTCCTAACAACGCAATGGGTTGATTTGCAACGATTCCATTCGCGCGACATGAGAGCGCTTGAGGGTGAGGGGGTGTATCAACTCGAGAGGGATGGTTGACAGTGGATGAAGCGACGATGGGCGCCGAGACTTGCTTCACATGCAACAAGGAATGATGCTCTCTGCTATTACATGTGGAGCACGCACGCTGAGAAGCACATTGCGAGCGCATGTGCGCACCTAAACAATTGAAACACCGTTGCAGACGTCGCAGGGTGTTATATTTGTCGTCAACAGACAGCTTACCAAACACCGGGCAGCGATAAAGCGAGTGCGCGTCTTTGCATAAAACGCAGGCAGTGGATTTGACGACATTGCCGTGACCCACGGACTTACTGTCGTAACTAGTCGACTTTTCCGCCCTTGCCGTTGCGGTTGTCAACAATGAGTTGAAACGTTTCTTAGCGACGGGGTGGTTGTCAAGTCCGCACAATTCAAGAGTGCGAGTTGCCTGGGTTACGAACTCAAGCAATGACTCAAAAGTAGGAATGTTGATGCTGGACGCAGCTTTATTTTCAAATGCCTTACGTGTCTGCATGTCCAACTTCGAAAGAGCTAAAGAAAATAGCAGAAAATTGGCTAGATCAAGGTTGTCAATAGCTTTGAGAGAATCAACAGCCGTTTTGTGAACCCTAACAAAATGTTGTAGTTCACCATGAGACGAGGATTTCAGCGGAGTGAAATCGAATAATTGCTGGATGCTGAAGTTAGCAATCAAACGAGGATTTTCATAGCGAGTCGTGAGCGCTTTCAGAGCAAGAATATAGTTTTGCTTCGAGATAGCAAAACCCGAGACCGTAGCTAGCGCAGTTCCAGACAGAGTGACGCGTAGATAGTGAAATTTCTGTAGATCATCCAGAGAAGCGTTATCGTGAATCAGGGAAGTAAACAGAGCAATATATTCTGTCCAACGATTAATGTCTCCTGAGAACACCGGGAGATCAATTTTCGGTAGTGAGGTCATCGTCATAGGATTTGACGTGGTGACCGTTCGATCAACTACACGCGAAGCATCGAGTTGCTGCAATAGTTTTAAGAAATGACTTTGTGCAGCATAAAACAATGTCTCGAAACTGGATTGAATGGCTTCGACTTCGAGCGGTTTATTAGGCGGAACAATTTTGGAATTCAGTTTGATTATTTTAGCCTGTAGGGTATCGAACTCGCTTTCGATCATTAACATTCGTTCATAACGAGGTTTAGCTTGATCGACACTGGTGACATCCAATTCCAGAAATGCGTCATAGCACCGTTGTACGCGAGCGAATAATCCTTGGCGGCTCTCCGTAAAAGCCTTCAAATCTTGCTGCTGAGATTCCATTGCAACTACACGAAGTACAAAGAAATACGAGAATGAAACGAGAGAAATCTGAACACGACGAAAATGTGTACAGAAACGAAACAGAAACAATTAGGCCTACGTAAATTACGCAACGAGCGTGCGTACAGATACCGAGAATAGGCCAAAAAACCGGTGACTCACCGTGCCGAGTGACGTAGCAACCACGAGGTGGAAACGAGACGAGAAATGCCAGTGCAAGAAAAAGGGGAAAAAGCCCTAAATCGCTCCGGCTCGAGGGACCAAATGTTGGAGCCACTAGGGCTGCTTAAACTAAAACGAGAAAAGTGGACTGTATATTGGAGGAAATTCCCAATTTGCCTACCTTGTGACGCGCTGAGGGCGCCGGTTAATGTCTAGAGGTAAAGGGTGAATTAGGTAAGGCTTATAGGGAAGGAACAATAGGAGACAAGAACTTAGCTTGCAAGATGCGCAGACTTGGAGCTCCTTCGAATACACTTTCGAACAAATACTGATAAACGAAAAAAGAACTCGCGATAATCGAGGGTCGCGACCTGCCTCGACAGACTACCTGTCTGAAACGAGGTTCAGAGTAGAACGGGTAGAACAGAACTGAATAAAACTGGCTGGCTCACCACCTCGTGAGGAGCAGGTCAAACATGACAACGGGAAAAAACCTAACTAAAAACCACCTGAATCGAACAGGTAACCAACTAAATAAAGAAATTACACAGAGACAGAAATGGCGCGAACAAGCAGAGTTGAATATCCGTGCTCTCTTCAAACACACCGACATGTCTGGCCGCGGCAAAGGAGGCAAGGTGAAGGGCAAGTCCAAGTCGCGCTCGTCCCGCGCCGGACTCCAGTTCCCCGTCGGACGAATCCACCGGCTGCTGCGCAAGGGCAACTACGCGGAGCGCGTCGGCGCCGGGGCGCCCGTCTACCTGGCCGCCGTCATGGAGTACCTGGCCGCCGAGGTGCTCGAGTTGGCCGGCAACGCCGCTCGCGACAACAAGAAGACACGCATCATCCCGCGCCACTTGCAGCTGGCCATCCGCAACGACGAGGAGCTCAACAAGCTGCTCTCCGGCGTGACGATCGCGCAAGGCGGTGTCCTGCCCAACATCCAGGCAGTGCTTCTGCCCAAGAAGACCGAGAAGAAGGCATAAGCCATCCTTGCCTGCTCGTCCCTCGAACAACCGGCCTTTTTCAAGGCCCGCCAAAACACTTCCATCAGAGCTAAGTCGCTACCAGCCTTGTATTGCCAAAAGGTTTGTTTGTGCCATCCGTTCTAAATCCGCCTGATGTCGAGCAAGGAGTCCGCTTCTTTATTGACCGGAACGACGAAAGGCTATTAGTTTCACGCATGTCCGCTAGGTGGCCGATTTGTGCAAGACGTCAGATCGCTTCAAGTCATGGCCGCTTTGACACCTCGCCGTCGGAGCCAAAGGATTAAGTTTCGTACATTTAGTTAAGATAGATCCTTGATAGAAATTATAATACAACAGGAAATAAAAAACTTGAAAAAAAAAATTATTTTATGATTCAAAAAGAAGCAACTACTAATGTGTAAGTGGCTGGCCCAAAAACGTGTCCGTGAAGTTGGCAAGCCCACTTTCGAATTTTAAAATTTTTTCCACGTGAGGAGTTAGTGCTGAATTAGTGCTAATTAGTGCCGCAAACCCGGGAATTAGTGCTGCAAAATTGGGGAAGCCAAAAGGGGTTGTCTGTGGGGCTTGCCAACTTCACGCTAGCAAGCCCCATGTGACCTATCGATCTGAAATTTTCAGGGTAGTTAGTGCTGAATTAGTGCTAATTAGTGCCGTAAACCTCGCAATTGGTGCTGCCATCCATTCACAGTTACGGCCGTAAACGTGATGAAACGTCAGCAAGCCCCATGTAAGCTATCGATCTGCCGTAAACGTGATGAAACGTCAGCAAGCCCCATGTAAGCTATCGATCTGAAATTTTCAGGGAAGTTAGTGCCTAATAAGTGCAAATCAGTGCCGTAAACCCGGCAATTAGTGCTACCATACTTTAAGAGTTACGGCCTTAAACGTGATTAAACGTCAGCAAGCCCCATGTGAGCTATCGATCAGAAATTTTCAGGGTAGTTAGTGCTAAATTAGTGCTAATTAGTGCCGTAAACCCCGTTATTAGTGCTGCCATTTTTTCAGAGTTACAGCCGTAAACGTGATTTAACATGTCTCACATGGGGCTTGCTGACGTTTAATCACGTTTACGGCCGAAACTCTTAAACTCTTAAAGTATGGCAGCACTAATTGCGGGTTTTACGGCACTAATTCAGCACTAATTTCCTTGAAAATTTCAGATCGATATCTCACATGGGGCTTGCTGATGTTTAATCACGTTTACGGCCGTAACTCTTAAAGTATATCAGCACTAATTGCGGGGTTGACGGCACTAATTAGCACTAATTCAGCACTAACTACCCTGAAAATTTCAGATCGATATCTCACATGGGGCTTTCTGACGTTTAATCACGTTTACGGCCGTAACTCCTAAAGTATGGCAGCACTTATTGCGGGGTTTACGGCACTAATTAGCACTAATTCAGCACTAACTTCCATGAAAATTTCTGATCGATAGCTCACATGGGGCTTCCTAGCGTGAAGTTGGCAAGCCCCACAGACAACCCCTTGTGGCTTCCCCAATTTTGCAGCACTAATTCCCGGGTTTGCGGCACTAATTAGCACTAACTCCTCACGTTAAAAAAATTTAAAAATTCGAAAGTGGGCTTGCCAACTTCACGCACACCCTAAAAACGACACACGAGCTTTAGCTTCACCGTGTTTTTAACTTCATGTCACTGCCTATTTGTTTTCACAATTTAAGAATCGCTTTTTAATTCATTTGGGTGTCATTAAAAGTATTTGTTATGCTCCAGTGATCTTACTTCCTACGTGAGTTCCTGCTTGTCCAAACTAATTGTCGCTTTGTCCGTCCCTATCACCAATAAAGGTGGCAATTTTAAAAGAGTTGACACAATATGATAAGCACTTTTGCCTAAAGTGAGTCCGCATGACATGCCTGCTGTTTGGGTTGCCTACAATGAAGGCGGTTGTTTCAGTGACGTAACTAGGCTACTCCCATCTGCTCACTTGCATTTCCGTTCACTTGCGTCGGGGGGCCAGGCCGGGCTAAGCCCAGTGTAACTGAACAGAAACCCATGTGAACAGAAACTCACGTGGACAGAAAGTCATGTGAGCAGCAAAAACTCATGTGGACAGAAGGTCAGGTGTACGGAAATGTAACTGCACAGATTTGTTCACTTGCGTCATGTTCACTTCACATGGTACACAGCCAAGGACAACATCTGTATTGTGCAGACATTTCTTCGGGGGAAAACTGCACTTTCCCGTGAAGACAGGATTGTGCAAAGCCGCCAGTAAAACTGACCGTATGTCAATCAAGCTACTCAGGGTTTCAAGCAGCCTCGCATCTCTTGTCACTGGAGGAGACCGGGGAACAACAAAAACACCGTTAAATTACAACAAACCATCATCGCGACTCGAGATCGATTGAAATAACGAACAGCAGGTTAATTATTTTGTCGTCAATCGGCAGTCTCGGCTTAAAAGCACGAAAATTACTGTATTTATTTTAAATATCTCGCCTATTACGTAGTCTCGCTGAGACGACACATTGATGTTTAACAAATATCATGCACGACGGCGCGTGTCAAACGAACCTTCGCTAAGAGCGGTGTCGCTGTTTCTCAGATCCAACAAACTGCGTGAAACTACGCTTAATTGCATCCATTGAAGAGGTAATGAGAAAGATGGATCTTTGTAGTGCTTAATGTAAAACTTGCCAAGTGTCTACAGTCATCATACCCTTCTTGTCTCGCCCGCTCAAGGGTCGCCGTTGTCTGCATTCCGTGCATTGAACCGAGTGCAAGCCGCATCGTTTTGCCGACGCGGTTGCTTACATCAATTCGGACAGCTGACATGTTTTACGAGCGGGAAAAGCCGCCGGGAAAAGCCGCCGCGCACATCAAACAAGTTATTGTCATTACGCTTTCCAAGTATTCTTGTAACGATTGCTGGTGCCAGTTTCGAGATATTTATAATTGCAGCTGCAAATGCACCCTTTTCGGCATACCTTATGCACGTATATTTAATTGAGATTGTAAGATACGTGGGATATAATCAGAAGGTTAATCGTGAAATTAACAAAGTATTTTTTTTGTATTTTTTTAGGTACCTAGTTGCAATAGTTGCATAACATAGTTTGTTTAGTGGCAATTTTAGTGTTGACGTAGTAATTAGTTTTGTATTATAAGTTAAACTGAAACTACTTTACAGTATGCAGTCAAACAAATTCCCAATCTTTTCCATAGAGTGTCACTTGATTAAGTTTGATTCATCAGAATCTTGGGCTTTGGAAATCGCAAGAATAATGAATTAAGATCATGGAATGGAATGCATCTCAGTCATACAGCTGGCATGCAGTGAGTGGATTCCTAGTAAAAATGCTGGTGAATAGAAACAATTTTCCGACAAATATTTCTGCTTTTGATCACGAAAGGGTTTGCACTTTGCAACTCTATGAAATTACTAAGAAATGTCAGGTTCTCGGTCCCCTGTTAGGATGTGTAATTGCAATTGAATTTGCAATTGATTGTGAATTGAGTGTCGTCCGATTTAATGAATTATTGAATTTCGACAATGACAAGTGGTAGACACTGGTGCTAATGATGGTGGGTTATAAGATGGCATTGTTGTTAAGCTCTTTAGCTGACAAACAGATTGAATGTTATAAGATCAGATTCCTGCATCAAAAGGTGGTAAAACTAGTAAGATACCATTGTTGATAGCACATCACGTGCAAGCGGTTGCAATGGTTGGTGTTGGTATTTCAACAATGACATCTGCCGACTTGTTGACAGGAATTTGCGTCGCGTGAAAAGCATTTCACTTCAAGCGACAACAATCGGACGAGATGCGGCCGTGACAACCCTCCACTGCTTTTACTTTAGCCGCGTGCCTGACCGATTTCAGTTGCTTCCTCATTTGTAAATTTTAAGAAAACACTAGTACAGTACCATTCAATTACCAACTCTGGGTATTCTTCTTACTTTGTTCCATTCGTCATAACTCATCATCGAATCACTAATTACAAACATTTGTAGATCACAATAGTTTAGTGAATTCAAACTTGGCAATCGACGACGGTGTATTGACGATGACCAACATTGGCCGTATTATTTCTATTTCATACAGTTTAACCTCAAATACTCTAACTTGGGTGGATAAAGGGGCTACGCAAGCAGCTAACTTTACTACGCAGAAGCTGCACTGCCCTTTGTGAGGCCGAGCCGACAAAGCAATGCGACAATGTTGATGTTGTTTCTATACTCGTTATCAATTCGCAGTAATGTCCCCCCTTGAATGGTACCTACTACAAGCTGCTACAGCTAAACACAATGACAGAGGAATATTCAAGAAACTCTAATCGGAACTTTCATTGCTTCAATAATGGTGAAGAATGTGATCGTGTCGAGAGAACAATACTCGAAGGAAACGATGCGCAAATTTCCTATAAACTGCTCGTAATGTGTGCAAATGCTTCTGACCAGACTCAGTAAAATATTTCACAAGGAAAAATGACGATGGCGTCATGTGCATTATTAAATTTCCCGAAAGATGCCACCATGAAACTATTCTGAAAACATTATCATCACCTTCCTTGATGCCACAAGAAAATACACAGTTCGAAACACGTATCAATTACTAACCTGGTATTTCAATAATCCACCATTTCCCATCGGGACCTCGCGATGGAAGCCATGGAACACACGACACCATCACCATTGAATTCCATCACAGCACAAGGACAAGATGATAATATTAAACTGATCAAACTAATCACTTCACAATAATCTGCGTAACTGATCTGATCTGATAGTTATCAGCACACTGCACAGTATAAACTAGAATGCCGAAGACTTTAAGCGTTTCGTTATTGCCAAGCATTGAAATTACATGAACCCCGAGCGCACGTTGACGTTAGACTAGTGGTGACGCCGATGCGCCTTGACCATAACGTATCCACGCTGCTATTGGTCAGAGTGAGTCTGCGTGCCAGGGAACGCAGAGACTCGCTTCGCTGTTGTGGGAGCCACAGGTCAGCCGGCGAGCCTGCTTTGCCCGTCAGTTTTGAATTTGAATATTTGTGCATTGTCCCTCTGATCATTATAGATATGTCAGACAGAAAGTAATACTAAGGAATTTTTATAAATAAGATAAGAAACTCTTCAATTAAGATGCTTATTAATTGCATTCATAAAAATATTCGTCATGAAAATAAGTTCAAATTTAAAACGAATTTGCCAAGTGGTATTGGCAATGGTAGTAGAGGGTTTAGAAGCAGATTTAATATTGAAAGATCAGATTCCTACATCACGAAGTGGAGTATCTTTGTAAAATTTTAAATACTCATTTTAAACGCGATATCAAATTTAATTTGGCCCACATTTTGTCACTGGTCTGAATTAAAAACTAATAATAGCCATTTGAAAAAGTAATCGAATTTTTATCAAGCATACCATTGCGATATCTGAAAAGCGCAAGCAAAGAAACAATCAGAAAACCAACAATGGAAACAGTTGAGCCCTGCAGAGCCAACTTTCATTGCACTCGGGGGCGCATCTAGCTATGACTTCTGTCGGGTGGGCGATTTTTGGAGCTGTCAAAGTAAGTGGGAAATAAAACCGTTTTTTTTTTTTTTTTAATAATGCACATTATATGTTTCTAAGCTGTTATCCGCGTATTAGTCACTATTCGGATAAAATTACATGGTTTTTTCCTGCAAACATTGTTAGCAGAAACACAAAAAGTTTATGAATTTGAATATTGGGGTGGTAAAGCCCACCACACCGGGCACCGAAAACTCGCGACGCTCATCAGTCAGCACTATCGACAACTCGATCTAAATTATCTTCACAAAATCACTTGAATTATTACCGAAAATGAATTTTTAACTATGCCAGACCACAGAGCCATGCAATCACTTGTATTAATGAAATTTTTTATAATTTTACGATCAACCCGTCAAGTTGTACTGTTTATTATTTGTATTTGCAAGTCATTATAAAACTTTGAGTTTTAAATGATTTCTCTCAAAAATACAGAATGGGAATTTTCTGCTGGATACCAATGGGATTTTGACCTGGTTTTTCCGACAGAGTATCCGAAATCCATGTAGGTACGTTTGTCCATCGCCACCAACAACAACAACACCACAAAACAAACAAAAAAAGGGGGACGGAATCGGGAAATGAGATGGGATACCGGGTCATCTTTCACTCGCCATGTGCTTTTCTTTACAGTACGTCGATGGTCAGGGGCAATCGAATCGCAGGCTTAGGGTAGGAGGAGGCGATAGACTTGATGGTTGGGAGAGAGAACCCAGCCTCTGATATCGTCGTGAAGTGTTCTCTGACTTCAGAGGATCTAGGGATTAGGGTCGTTGGGGAGTAACCCGAGTAAATATATCTAGATATGGGGATATGAACAGTGTTTATTGAGTGTGAGAACAAATGATACAGAGAAAATATACGAGTCTTTAGGGGAGGAGTGGAATATAGATTTAATATCGTGTGCACTTACCAAAGGTGACTCGGACGATGGATCACGACTTGTTCATAAGTTATGATGGTAGAGAGTTAAAAAGGGAACCATATTTGAATAAAAACTATCTAAGGGACTTCGGTATTGTACTTCGGATTTACAAGTCGGATAACTTTCGTAGCGATAAGCTACTGAATACTAGGATGGTGTTAATTCTTAATCAAGCTAATCTTTCGTGAGAAAGTCGGCAACTTGCTTTAGCTCTATAGTACCCTGGCAGGAGGTACTACAGGTTCCTATAATGTTAATTATAAATAGAGCTCTAAAGTCAGACCAGCCAATCCTGCGTGAGAGTAGTCAGCGGCTTCCTTTAGCTCTATAGCCCTCGGCAGGAGTATCTATAGGTTCCTATAATACTAATTATGGTTAGTGGTGAATTTAAGACAATACTGAGTTTGATGACAATACCGACTCCCTTCCAACGATCACCGATGCCTAATCTGGTTCCAACAAGACTGAATGACTAGAATGAATGAAGTGAATGATTCTAAAAGGAATTTGAGAATTAGAATGATTTTAAGTGAAAATTAGCGCTCCTTATATACGATTGGGCTACTAATTTATGCGTGTGATCCAGCGTCGCGTCACCTATGGAGAGGTGTCGTAGTGGGAGGATTGTTATGATAGCTCTGCCTCGAGTGGACCGGATGTGCACTCGAGCGAGGCTAATGTTTCCTGCCCGCGGCACGTGTGCCTGGGGGCTGTACGTAAATGAGTCCGTGAAACATGACGCTCGCATCATGACAATATCACATCTGGATGCAAGGGGGTATTGGTGGATTATTTTGTCCCAACGTAAATTAGTGATGGGTAAGGATGCTGGTCGATTAATGAACAATCAGCATACTCTGTCGGCCAATTGGTACCTGATCGGAGTACATCGTATTGTCGATAAATGTGGACTAACATGCGACTGCCTTATCAATGCCAGCAGCATCACAACCAGATCTTCTATGATGGTGGATTTCCCTTTATTTACCAGAGCTAATTAATTTTTTTCCAAAACTGGTAGTAACATCCAGACTCCAGTGGGTAACTGACGTGATTTTTCTCTGAGTGGAATACGTCTATATCCATACGTGTAACAAAAACAAACATCTGGTTTAGTACAAATTGTATGTCTTTGCCGACTCATGTAATTCATACGACACATCTGACCGACGTTCACATCGCCGGACAGGATGGTTTACACCTGGTAACATCAGGCTTCTCCATGAGTCTGTCCATCGCGTCTGTGGACATGATCTCTTCGTCTGAGGATGACACAGTGAACGTGGTGCCAGCCGAGTCGCCGGCGACGTTGCCGCATCCCGGCAGGGTGCTGATGCTTTTAGGACCCTCGACGTCCACCTGCAGAGATCAAAGAAGTCAACATGAATCACGTGAACATGAATCATGAATCATGTGTGTAGAAAAGATATAGATAAACGAGCAGTTGAAGGGGAGTTTGAAATTTGTTCCATTGAGATTTCATTACCTAAGAAATTTGTACTGATAGTGTGTTACCGACCTCCACAATCTAATAAGAGTTTATTTCTCAGCAAAATTGTCGAGCTACTAGAATATGTGAATATCAATGATAAGGTAATTGCACTCTTAGGAGATTTTAACATAGACTTAAATGATGGTGTTAGTGGAAATGCATTTAAAGAAGCAGTAGCTATAGCAAACTGTCAGCTATTAAATATGGATCCTACTAGAATAACGAAAACAAAATCCGGTGCCTCCTCTACTGTAATCGTTAATGTAATATCCCTATACTAATATTATCCCTGTGGTTCAGTATGTTTTCATCACTTTCAGACATGTCTATGCACGCCTAAAGTTACCATCCGATTCTTATGAAATTTTGGAAACGCACTCGATACATCATAAATGGGTGCAACGAGGGGGTCTCGCTGCGGTTTGACCAAAATGGGCCCTTTTTTGGGGGGGTTCACCTACCAAATTTGGACTTGGAGGATTGAAAATTTATACCCGTGTAGCAGCGACCATTTTCAATTCAAATTGAAATTTTCAAACCAGCCAGCCCAAAATTGGGCCCTTTTGAGGGGGTCATTTAGCAGAAACAAAAACTTGCGATTACACTTGGCAGTTATTTTCCTAACTTTATGAAATTCTGGAAACGCACTCGATCACACATTATACAACTCACTGTTGAGGTTTCGCTTTGGTCTGGCCAAAATGGGCCCTTTTTTGGGGGGGTTCACCGGTCAAATTTGGACACATAGAATTGAAAATTTGTACCCGTGTAAAAGTGTTCATTTTTAATTCAAACCTATAATTTTACATCCGCCAGCCCAAAATTGGGCCCTTTTTGGGGGGGGAGGGAATCTTTTTACAAAAACAAAAACATGCGACTCTCCTACTTTCTGCAAAAAACACATGGCCCCACCAAGTGCATATAAATCATCGTGGAGAGAGGGTGCTCGCTACAGCCAGCCGCATTTCGGGGAAGTCTCGTGATTGCCCAACTGATCATAAACATCGAGTATAACAATACAGACTATATTGTGATTTTTTTTTCGTAATGCGTCGGTATCGGGGACAAAGTCGCGAAAGTTCGCGAACATTGGTCAACTTCACGCGTTAAAACACCAATTTTGCGTTGCTTCGCGAAAATAACTATGTAAATTTTGAATCAGCAGCAAACACACAGCAAACACAGTAAACAGATGATAAAAAATCCTTCAATATCAAAATTTTGCATTTGTCGCGATCACTATACACAATCCCTCAATAATCGATTGTGGAAGTCTGGGCGGACATTTTGGCAGGGGACACTTTGCCAGGCTACCCTTCAAGGTAACACGCTTCGAGGTGGGTACCTGGTCAAAAGATAGGGTATAATGAAACATAGAACACAATTGGGTTGGGATGTTGGGTAGGGTCAGGAAAGGTTGGATTAGTGGCTGGGTGGGGGGGGGGGGGGGGCATATGGTAAAATTACTATCATCTCGAAATTGTTTCCCCTGTAATGTATTGATTTGACTGCTAGACGAGCCCAACGGACACCGGCCCAAAATTGGCCCTTTTCCTTAAAATTTGACTTCCGAGACGTTAATTTTCTATACAATTCATTTTTTTTTGTCAGCCGACCCACAATTTGTTACGACAAGCCCTGTGCTATGTATATCTCTGTCAATATGTGCCCTGCCTTCACTTCACAAACAGATTATTATCATTCCTTCCCAAGCCATCTACAAATCAAACTCTGTGTACTAATGACCACGAAACTTTACAAGAATCTGCATTTAACAGGCAACTCGAGGAACTGAAACTGATAGGATGTCTTAAATACGCACCTATGCGATAAAAAAAAACACGGTTTTTAACTATATCTGATCAGCTTTCTGTAAACATGGGATCTTTTTTAACGGCTCTAAATTAATTATTTTTTATGATTTATCGATGGCGGACGTCTGCATGTCTGAGTCTTTTCATAAAACCTCCATTAATATTACCTATATTTTTGCAAATTGGAGGGAACTTGGGGGGCGAAGCCCCCCAAATACCCGACGGGGGGGTTTGGGGGGCGAAGCCCCCCACCAAGAAACTTCGGGGGTCCAGGGGGCGGAGCCCCCTGGCGGGGTTGGCGGCCGGAGGCCGCAGGGGCGGAGCCACTAGTCTAATAGTAATAGCGCTAAAGTAGTATTTAGCAAAAACTTAGATCTTGGACTTGCAGATCACCTGGCTCAGCTGGTCTATTTAGAATTAGTAGACTCTGTGTTGGCTAACACTAAAGAGAAAATTGTAAGGGTATACAAAAGGTCATTTAAACCGAATAACGTAGACAAGTTTTTGTCATTAATCAGCGAAGTGAGCTGGGAATCGACGATTGGTTCATGCGAAGTTAATGATGCATTCGAAAAATTCTCTCTCGACTTCACTAAATGTTTTGATAAAGCTTTTCCCAGGGTATTAGTTAGAAAAGGAGGGAGGTCAAACCGCAATAAGGTGTGGTACACTCCCGAACTCCTGATAAGTAGCAGAGAGGTTACTTATCTATATCAAAGGTCAAGAGCTACGGGCAATCCTGTTGATAAAACGTCATATGTTAAAGCACAAAAGTTGTATGCAGCAGAAATAAAAACTGCCATCAAGAAATATAACAGTAAAATCATATCAAATTCTAGCAATAAGATTAAGGCAGCTTGGTCAGTAATAGACAACAACAATGGGATTGGGAACAAATGTAACAATTACGTAAAAGGGAAAGGGAAAGGGAACAATGAGACAATAATTCTAAAATATGATGATGTTGATATCACATCACCAAGAACTGTTGTGAACTTGTTCAACATGCACTTCATCAATTCCGCATCTCGCATAAACAACACTGGACAAAATCACCAAAAAAAGGACACCGGGGTATGATGACGTGCCACCCTCAATTTTAAAAAATGCTGCTGTTTATTTAGCGGCTCCTCTTATTCATATCATCAACATGTCATTTGAATCCGGGATATTTCCGGAAGCACTAAAAAAGTCAATTGTCTGCCCATTGTTTAAAAAGGGTGACAAATCATCTGCGAGTAACTACCCTGCTTAAAAAAAGAGTCAACTATTGAGTCAACTTAGTTGGTCAAGGATGATCAATTGTGATGATATACGATCAAGTTTGACTTCATTTGACTTGATGATAGTTGATAAATTTTGAATTCATTATGGCCCACATTTTTGAATGAATATGACTCGAGTTGACTGGGAGTTAACGACTGGGTTTGATGATATTTGACTCGAGTTGACTGGGAGTTAACGACTGGGTTTGATGATATTTGACTCGAGTTGATTGAGAGTTTTTGACTGGATTTGATGATATTTGACTCGAGTTGACTGGGAGTTTTTGACTGGATTTGATGAGATTTGACTCGAGTTGACTGGGAGTTTTTGACTGGATTTGATGATATTTGACTCGAGTTGACTGGGAGTTTTTGACTGGATTTGATGATATTTGACTCGAGTTGACTGGGAGTTTTTGACTGGATTTGATGATATTTGACTCGAGTTGACTGGGAGTTTTTGACTGGATTTGATGATATTTGACTCGAGTTGACTGGGAGTTTTTGACTGGATTTGATGATATTTGACTCGAGTTGACTGGGAGTTTTTGACTGGATTTGATGATATTTGACTCGAGTTGACTGGGAGTTTTTGACTGGATTTGATGATATTTGACTCGAGTTGACTGGGAGTTTTTGACTGGATTTGATGATATTTGACTCGAGTTGACTGGGAGTTAACGACTGGGTTTGATGATATTTGACTCGAGTTGACTGGGAGTTAACGACAGGATTTGATGATATTTGACTCAGGTTGACTTGGAATTAATGAGTATCCTAGCAAAAATCTCAATTGACATCAATTGAAAAATACCAATTGGTCAATTGGTATTCTGCCATATTTTGGTCAATAGGTGACCAATTGTCGACCTGCCATTTGGTATCAATTGGTAAATTGATGACCTGCCATTTCGTACCAATTGGTCATTTGGCCATGTGTCGGGAATTGGGTAGGCACAACGGCTAATTGATATCTTGTTCCTACTCTACACAAGGCTACAGGTTGGGAACATGAGGACGGTTTTCTTACCTGTGATAACATCAAACTGTCAGATTAGGCTGGCAGGCAACTGTTTGATGCGCACCAGGAGTGATCCGAGAGCGATAAGCGACATCCGGAAGCTGAAGGCACTGATGTTGCACTTGTACGTTGTTACGGCTAGATGAACGTGCTGCAATCGCTCTCGGTTCCTCCCGGTGTGCGCCACCAGCGCTTGCTGAGGAAAACAAATATGCAGACACATTAATAGTGGCATCATTTACATCGGTGCATTGCAAGCTGCATTTTGAAATGGAATTTACACTAGGATTGAAAGAAAAATTCAGTGACTCTGAATAGGTACAATTTAATTGCAACTAAAATACCCAACAATACATAGTAGACAATCTGTGGAGCTGAAAATGTTATTGAAGTTAGTAGGTACTACAGTTGAATTTCATTTATCAAGCGTTTGTTGGCGAGGATAAGTCCGTTCCATTCTGTTCGGAATACTTGACAAGCAAGTCTTCGGCACCTACAAAACAAACATTACTTTTATTTACAATGCAAATACAAACAATCATGTAGGTAGTGAGCTACTAAAATATTAAGAATGTCAAAATAACTTACCGGTCTCCCTTGCAGATCTCACCAGTCTTCTCTGCCTTCCCGTGCTCGATAGATGCAATCTTTCCGTTGATAATTACTTTGCACAGAGCCAACTTCCTTGTTCAAAATATCGCTGTCCAAGATTTGTCGGCCAATCGAAGACGTAACCGATCTGCAATTATCCAATATGCATAGTTTGTTATTGAAGCATGAGACCATTGAATTAGGAGTGGAAGACATTAAAATATGTTAGATGCATAAATCAACTAACTGAAACAAAATTGGTTGATGACAATATTGACCGACACAGCGAAGCAATGGGTAGCAAAGGTTAAGTGTAATACATACCTTAGAAAAAGACGATCCACGTCGCAAACTATTCACGAAATGTGTATCACAACATAAATTTGATGAGTAAAGATATTACGCAGCGAGAACGCGGTGTGTTTCGACTTGAATGTAAATTTCACACGAAATACGAGCCGGCATCATGACGCTCTTTTGGGAGTCCGCCATATTGGTTTTAAGTGGGGGAACACTGGAGCTTTCATTTCAAACTCAATGGCGCTATAATGGTCATGTTAAAATAATAGCTCTAATATTATTTGCGCATTATTGACGAATGGTTGTTTCAATCAATAATTATTTTATTAAACCAATACATACTTTTCCGTTAACACAACTTAGAAACAAAGTCAAAAAAGCACATTTTCTTTTAATATTTTCCGAAATCTCCAAACGATTTTCTTCAAATTCTAATAAAATCTGCCAAATCACTATATGGATGCTCCTTCCAAATTTCAGCTCGATCGGATCAACACCTATCGAGTAATAACTGATAATGAGGTTTTTATTTATTTTTGGCCAAATTTTCCAAACGAATTTTCCGAAAAATTAATTTTAAGTTAACCCACCTATTTTGTATTCCAAGTTAAAATTTTATTAAATTCCGTTCATTACTTTAGAAGAAGTTTTAGTAAAATCGAGATAATCTTCAAGACATAGGTTAACAGATGGGGGCAACCTAGGCATGACTTAAGTTCGGTAACGTATAAACTTTTTTATTTTTATAAAAATTTTCCGATGATGGATTTGAATGAAATTGCAGAATCAGACAACTGTTATGGTCTGTTATCAATGTTAGAAATTACAAACAAATCTAACCTTAATTTTTATTTTTATTGTGATTTTAAGTTTTTTGGTACTTTGAAATCATTATAACTTTTCAAAATTCAATTTCTAAAGAAAGATCTACTTTATATTATAAAAGATGCACATTCACCGGGGCTATTCATAAATATTTATTTCGCTAGCCCGCAAATGTCCCCCCGTCCGAACTTTGCAATTTTCGGCACTCCCATAAGCCACCATGTTAAACAAAAACACTAAAATCTTGAAAAACTTTCTTAAATTCAATTTATAAGAAAAATGAAATCAGACAAAAGAGATGCGCATTTGCCGGGGCTATCCATCTGTGTGCGGTTTTATGAGTAAAGTCGAGTAAGGTTGGGAGTAGAGTCAACTATAGTCAAGTCTAGTAAAGTCTGGTGGTCTGCATCAAAATACTCAATGTGAGTCAAGTATCATGAAAATAAGTAAAGTCAACTGTAGTCAAGTCTAGTAAAGTCTGGTGGTCTGCATCAAGCAGTCAATGTGAGTCAAGTATCATGAAAATAAGTAAAGTCAACTGTAGTCAAGTCTAGTAAAGTCTGGTGGTCTGCATCAAGCAGTCAATGTGAGTCAAGTATCATGAAAATAAGTAAAGTCAACTGTAGTCAAGTCTAGTAAAGTCTGGTGGTCTGCATCAAGCAGTCAATGTGAGTCAAGTATCATGAAAATAAGTAAAGTCAACTGTAGTCAAGTCTAGTAAAGTCTAGTGGTCTGCATCACGCAGTCAATGTGAGTCAAGTATCATGAAAATAAGTAAAGTCAACTGTGTTCAACTCTAGTAAAGTCTGGTGGTCTGCATCAAGCAGTCAATGTGAGTCAAGTATCATGAAAATAAGTAAAGTCAACTGTAGTCAAGTCTAGTAAAGTCTAGTGGTCTGCATCACGCAGTCAATGTGAGTCAAGTATCATGAAAATAAGTAAAGTCAACTGTAGTCAAGTCTAGTAAAGTCTAGTGGTCTGCATCACGCAGTCAATGTGAGTCAAGTATCATGAAAATAAGTAAAGTCAACTGTAGTCAAGTCTAGTAAAGTCTGGTGGTCTGCATCACGCAGTCAATGCGAGTCAAGTATCATGAAAGTAAGTAAAGTCAACTGTGGTCAAGTCTAGTAAAGTCTGGTGGTCTGCATCACGCAGTCAATGTGAGTCAAGTATCATGAAAATAAGTAAAGTCAACTGTGGTCAAGTCTAGTAAAGTCTGGTGGTCTGCATCAAGCAGTCAATGTGAGTCAAGTATCATGAAAGTAAGTAAAGTCAACTGTAGTCAAGTCTAGTAAAGTCTGGTGGTCTGCATCACGCAGTCAATGTGAGTCAAGTATCATGAAAATAAGTAAAGTCAACTGTGGTCAAGTCTAGTAAAGTCTGGTGGTCTGCATCACGCAGTCAATGTGAGTCAAGTATCATGAAAATAAGTAAAGTCAACTGTAGTCAAGTCTAGTAAAGTCTGGTGGTCTGCATCAAGCAGTCAATGTGAGTCAAGTATCATGAAAATAAGTAAAGTCAACTGTAGTCAACTCTAGTAAAGTCTGGTGGTCTGCATCACGCAGTCAATGTGAGTCAAGTATCATGAAAATAAGTAAAGTCAACTGTAGTCAAGTCTAGTAAAGTCTAGTGGTCTGCATCACGCAGTCAATGTGAGTCAAGTATCATGAAAATAAGTAAAGTCAACTATGGTCAAGTCTAGTAAAGTCTGGTGGTCTGCATCAAAATACTCAATGTGAGTCAAGTATAATAATAATCAGTCAACTGGAATGTGTTCAACTCTAATGAAATAAAATCAACGTTATTTTTGGAGTCAACTTTGATCGAGTATTATGGATATAAGTCAACTCAAATATAGTCAAGTCCAATGATGGAGACTAAAATCATCAAATTGAGTCAAATTTGGTCAAATAGCTGACTTTATTTGACTATAGTTGACTATTATTTTAAGCAGGGTACAGACCACTCGCACTCCAATCAGAGTTTTCGAAATTATTAGAAAATTGTTATTGCGCTCGATTAGTCTCTTTTTTGGAAACTAAAGGTCTACTTAGTAATTGTCAGTACGGCTTCAGAAAGTCACGTTCAACTACCTCTGCAATCTCAAATTTTGTGAATCAACTTATGACAGCTAAACTCGCAAATTCAAATAATTACGGGATTTTCTATGATTTCACAAAGGCTTTCGATATGGTTAATCATGACCTATTGCTCTTAAAACTAAATAGTCTTGGCATACGTGGAGTAGCCAACAAGTGGATCGAAACCTTTCTCAGAAATAGGAAACAGGTTGTTAAAATCATCAGCCATAACGTTGTTACATATTCTGATGAAGCAGTACTTAACATAGGAGTGCCTCAGGGAGCTTGTATTGCACCGATACTGTTCATCATATATACAAATGATCTTGATTCAAAGGTGACCATAGGAACTTTAACAACATTTGCTGATGACACCACCCAACTAGTTTGTGAAAACGGTGACACCATCGCAGATAAAAGTAAATTGGCAGTAAATCAAATGGCCGAATGGAGCATACAAAATGATCTAGTACTTAATACTGCAAAAACTGTAATCATAAAATTTAAAGGCCGACATCTGCGAAGTAATCAACTAGATGAAAACTCGTCCCCTCTTTTATATCTAAACGGAAAGAGTATCAAGGTATTCGATGAGACCAAATTCCTTGGTGTGACAATAGATTATCAATTAAATTGGGTAACTCATATCAACAACGTTGCACAGAAAATCTCCTCTGGCTGCTACCTGGTAAAAAGAGTATTAAAAGTTTGTAACTTTAATACTGCTAAATTAGTTTATTTTTCGTATGTACATTCCAACCTTTTATATGGCATTGTTATTTGGGGACACTCACCACACACTATCAAATTGTTTTGATTACAAAAAAGGGCCATCAAATACCTGGCTAATGCCAGCTATGAGCCTACGGATCCCGGTGTTTATTTTAAAGACCCGACAAAACCTCTTTTTAAAAAATATAACATTATGCCTCTACCCTGCATGTACACCTCTGGACACTGAAAACCGTCCACCTGAAATTTTTACAAGTCCCAATTTCGTCTTGCTTGAAAATAGTATAGGCAGCCAGGTAGAGGCTGAGCACATGGCATATGAAACCACTTGCTTGGGAAGCTGCCTAATGATGGAAAACCAGTTTTCTTATCAGTGGGGCTTTTAACAATTCATATGAACCGTGCATTGCGAATATTCGTTCACCAGAGTAGCCCTTTTGGCATGATCGAGCTCCAGCATTTGTCACAGAGTTGCCGGGAAGATTTAGACGGTTTGGACGAATTTCAATATCCTTGCTGTAACTACACTACATTTACTATTGATACCTATTAATAGTTAAAAAACATTTATTCAATGGTAAAAATACTAAAAATGACAACCGTTTGAATTTCCTCCACTGCATTGTAATAATAGATTGTTATCTAATCTCCTGTACTTGATATTATATATCCGACAGCCAACCATTGACTTGATCCAAAGATAAGATAAGCAATTAAAAGGAGAGGAAATTAAAACGTGCCATGGAAACAAACTTTTTCCAGAATACTGAAGAAGTGATGAGATAAACGTGTTTGCTGTAAAGAGAAGAGGCAGGAAGTTTTCGAATTATTTCTGCATCTTCAAAATTACGAGTTATAGGTCATTGGGGGGTGCTGAAATGGTGTGCAAGACTCACGAGATATCATATTTGTGAGCTTGGTCGATCCTCATTTCACTGGGCAGGCTACTGATAAGGAAAACTGGTTTATCACAACGTGGTATAGGTTCAGAAAGCACATGGCATACAGCGTGGTGTGTACCCAACTTACCTACACTATTTTTCAAGCCAACCTCCCTCGGGACTTGTATAATTTTCTAGTGGACGGATTTCAGTGTCCAGGAGTGTACATTTTTTCGGTAGTTTTATATGCAATAAGTAATAAGCAATTTTGACTAAATCGATAAGTGACAATCACCAAGACACATACATACATACAGGACGAATACAGATAGAAGGACGAATAACAAATTATTTGACTTGACGGCTATCCATAGTAAAGGACCAATTGCAAATGGTGTAAATTGTTTTAACCATCTACCTTATTATATTAAATGTAAGAAGGAATCTAATGACTTCACTAAATTGCTCAAAATGTTTTTAATGAATAACTGTTTTTATTCGGTTAACGAGTATTTAAACAATGTATTCTAACTATTATTGACTTTCCAATGTTTTGACCAACCAATTTGGAATAAAAATATATTATTATTATTATTATTATTATTATTATTACACAATAGGGCCTCCGACCCTGAGGCCCCCCGCCGGAGGGCTCTGCTTTCTGGGCCACCGGAGTGACCCCCCCCCCCCCCCCAAAAAAAAAAGGGAATATTTAGGCCAAGCCAAAGTGATATCATAGTTGAATCTAGTGCATTCCCAAAATTTCATTAAAGAAATGAAAATAATTGTAAAGTATTGAGTGGCAAGTATTTGCAAAAAAACCCCACTAAAGGACCTAATTTTGTGCTGGCTGATTTAAAATTAAGGATTTGAATTACAAAATATGGCTGCGTCTACATGTGTACAACTTTTGAATCATTCGCTTCTAGAAACAAATATCAACCGTACATGCAACGAGCATTAGCATTTAATTTGCATTTAATCTCACTACTACCAGCTGACGCCGTAAGGATTATTCATCGTATAAAACGAAGATCGGATTCTGCATCGCATTGATCACGATGATGTTGAAACTGATTGACCCCCGGTCCCACCTGCGGACGGACTCCTCTCTTGCGGTCGTTGATCTTGGTATAGGACCCGTCCTTGGCGAAGTAGGTCTGTCCGTCGGCCATTACAAAGGCGGCGTCGGGAGCGTCGTTCACACCGCGCCACCACTCGGAGATGCGTCGGGGATACGCGGCGTTCTTATTTGGCGTCCCTGTGAAGTCGAACCTCCAGAAATCTCCGCGTACACGTACGGAGACGTATAAGCCAGACATTAAACGTACTAGACATTGATCAGACTGTGCATTAAACTCTCTAGAGCACTTCCCAGTGTTCCTTGATCACCTTTTATTTATTTATTTCTCTTCTATCAAGCAATTCTTTTAGACTAAAGCCTAACATCCATTCTTGACTCCTTCCTATCGATAAACGCTAAGTGGCGAGATTTGCAGACCTTGCAGATGTCATGATGCGAGCATCTTGATCACAGACTCATACGTACAGCCCCCAGGCACACGTGCCGCAGGCAGGAAACATTAGTCTCGCTTGAGTGCACATCCGGTCCACTTGAGGCAGAGCTAGCATAACAATCCTCCCACTACGACACCTCTCCATAGGTGACGCGACGCTGGATCACACGCATAAATTAGGAACCTTATCGTATATGAGGAGCGCTAATTAGAGCTAAAGAATCATTCCTCTATTATCATTCATTTAAGATCATTCTTTTATAATCAATCATTTATTACTAGTCATTCAGTCTTATTGGAACCAGCTTAGGTAGTACTCCATGGCATCGGTGATCGTTAGAAGGGACTCGGTACTGTCATCAAACTCGGCATTGTCTTAAATACACAACTAACTATAATTATTTTTATAGGAACCTGTAGTACCTCCTGCCAGGGGACTATAGAGCTAAAGCAAGTCGCTGACTTTCTCACGAAAGATTAGCTTGATTACAACTTTAGAGCTACCTACTTATAATTAGTAGGAACCTAGTTACTGCTGCCGAGGACTATAGAGCTAAAGGAAGCCGCTGACTACTCTCACGAAGGATTGGCTGGACTAACTTTAGAGCTACCTAATTCTAATCTCACCTAGTACTAAAAATTAACACTATCCTAGAATTCCGTAGCTTATCGCTACGACGGTTATCTGACCTGTAAATCCGAAGTACAATACCGAAGTCCCTTAGCTAGTTTATTCATACGTGGTTCATTTCAAAGCTCTACCATCATAACTCTTGCAAATCGTAATCTATCGTCCGAGTCACCTGTGGTAAGTGAACACGATATTCAATCCATATTCTACCCCTCCCCCTAAAAGACTCACGTATTTCTCTGTATCATTTGTTCTCACACTCAATAAACACTGTTCATATCCCCGTATCTAGATATATTTACTCGGGTTACTCCCTGACGACCCTAATCCCTAGATTCTCTGAAGTCAGAGAACACTTCATGACACAGAGATTTATGACGTCTCCAGATGGGGGGGGGGAATAAAATACTTGATATTATAATGGCCCAAATATGAGTTTTCTCAAAAAAAAATCCAGAATAGTAGTTACTAGTTACCTTTGAAATCTCCACACTATCTTGAGCTACTTCAGAAGATACCTATTTGCGACTCTCAACTCTCTGGTAAATTGGTTTGTTAATGGTGTTTAACGACGCACTGTTTTGAGAACTGGCCCCGTGGCACTGGTTTAACGGCATCGTTAAATGAAAGGGTGATAATGAACCTAACCCAAACTAGAAAGGTGGAGCAGAAATCTGGTGCCGGCACGTAGCGTACTCCCAGGGGCGTAACTACCACCCGGGCCACCCGGGCAAATCCCGGGGGCCCCAAGCTCAGGCGGGCCCCTGCGGGGCCCCCCTGAGCTTGGGATATTAACTTTTTTAGATTTTACATATTTCCGGATTTTTTATTTGTCTGAAATATCATATAAATTGAAACGATGCATTTTTTGCGATGCTACGTAGGAGTGAGGGGGAAGGGAGAGCTTCTTGTTGCATGTATACCTACTTAGCCAGCTAGCGGCGTAGAGTTCTTAAAATTGAGCTCGTTGTCTAAGAACGTATAAAACTGCGAGAAACCTTATTCGTTTGATATTATACAAATGCCGCCCTAATGGAAGAAATAAATTTCCTAGTATTTTCAAAATGTTTGCCCCATGAAACTGAAAGTAAACAAAGGCGGTCAGTTAGCTGATTGTTCTTGGTGTGTGCGGGTGCGTATATGAGGCAAGGGAGGCTGTGCCTCCCTAAAAAATGGAGAGGAAAAGAGGAGGAAAGAGATGTTTCCGTATCAGTTTTTCATTTGGTAATGGCATATTTTCCAAAATGCATTATTTTCAAAATTTTCGCGCAACTTCGTACCCCTCCGCTCGGCCATGATACCACCCGCAGCACACCTGCAGCGTGCTCGGGCAGACGGGGATCGGCCAGGAGCAGCCAGGAGGCAGGAGGCTTGAAGCGAGAAGCCTCCACGACCTTCGCAGCAACAAGGCAGGGGAATATGTTGAAATGCTCTGTCTCTCTCTCACCACTGCACTGGAATAGCCCGCGCTAAAGCTGTGAAAATGACGTAGTAGGGAGGCTACGAATTATCCCGAAGAACTGTCATTTCTTACACGAAATTACTCGAAGATTAGGCGAAACGGGGAGGGCGGCGAAAATAACTAGAAAAAAAAACCGACCGGACGTCAAGCAAAGCGAGCGCATAGGGAAACGATAAAGAAGACCCCCACAGAGTGGAGGGAAGGTGACATCGACACCGTACCGATACAAGAAACAGGCCAAGTGTCCTGCTTATGTTCACGTCTGTAAAACATTATGAGCACGTGAAGTTGACCGCTCGAGCCTGGGAGCTATTACCCCTAATAAACCTTTTTTGTGAATAGGAACATTCGCCCAACATTATATCAACCTGATTGCCTCCTTGTCGCATAAAAAAATGCGTTATTTAATTGATTGTGGATCTCGATTAAATTTTAAGTTCTATAGCATTCTAAGAAAAAAAAAATAGGGGTGTAAGTAACGATTCACGGCACCTCCACGTGTGTCTTTGTGTGACTGCATTATTTATTTTCTTGGAAGTCGACCACCCCCAACACCGAGGGTCAGGCACACATGTGCAGCTTAAGACTGTGAGGCAGTGATCTTCGGACGCTTGAGCTGGCCGGACATACGTGTTAATTGTGTCAACGCAAATTGTATAAATTGAGCAAGTTTAAACGCAATTTGAAGTTACTATGGCGCCGGTGCCAAATATAGTGGACGAACTGTGCGATTTGCACCTCTCAAAGCGCGACTTTGCCGAAAGAGTTGCTATAAAAACGGCTGGTAAGTGGTAGGCCTTGAGCGTGCTGCCCGTTGAACACGAGGAAGCGCACCTCTTACGAAAACATCTCCAGGACGTTGTGAATCTCTTTGCGGAGACAAAAGCCAGGCGAAAGACGTTTTAGGTGAGTTTTTGTTATGATAGTCGGTACTAATGGTTGGTGCTCTGGAACGTAGTTGTGTATTTGGCGGGGGGGGGGGGGGGGGGGGGCCTCATTGCTTTTTTTTGGCGGCGGGCCCCCGATTTGAAGTTACGCCACTGCGTACTCCTGTCGAAAAGCACCGAGTGGACCACCGGCTTTACGTCCCTTCCGAAGAACGGTACAACTCGAAAAACAGGATTCCTTCGCTAATCCGTGCTGTCGACAGGTTAATTAGAAAGGCGACTGAAGTTGTCGTACTAACTTCAAACCCATCGACCTCTCTCCCGAACAGAACTGATCATGTGCATGATGGTCACCCATCAAACAGCTAACTCTCAACTCCCTTTTACCTTTACCTTTACCTCACCTTTAAAAAAGTAAATCTGTCCATTCGGTGGCCAAACGAAGGCCGAGTCCACGTAGTCGGGAATCCCTGGGAAGCGTTTGGAGATGGGCATAGGCACCGTCGAGCGTGTTGTCCTGGTAACGCCAGAAGCTTGAGCCGGAGAAGAAGTGGGTCTTGCCGAACTCCGGATGCGAGAACGCGGCGTCGCGACGCAGGCCGGAAGTCCCGGACACATTGTCTGCACGTCGCCAGGGAAGCTGTTGCTGATGCCGGCGCTGTCCAGGATCCAGTATTTTGGACCTGAGCGAAGAGAAACTTCTGTAATCACAGATTTTTGCACTGAAAACATGTTTAATTTGTCATTACAATGAAAGATACTAGGGGCTCTGCCCCTGCGGCCTCCGGCCGCCAATTGTTGGTAAATTGTGTTGTAAATTGTAAATTGGTAAATGGTACCAATTGTTGGTAAAAATGACCGTAGATTTTTTTTTAGAAATATGTGATGTTATAGGGAAAATCCTGCTGGGAAATATACAAGATTGGTACAATATGTAATTCAATAAATTTATTTTGGACCTGTGCTACTTAATTTTTGATGTTTGAATTCTATAGAAGGATTTTCTAAGAGATATAATTAAATTGCGCTGCATGTAATTTCAGTGTTACCGTGGAATTTTATCTTTTACCTATGCTTTCACTTTATTTCATATACTCGGAGTTTAAGTATTATTTGTGCTTAGACTTCGTCAAACCACAAAGTGAAATTTAAAAGACCTATTCAATTCAATGAAGATGACTTTATATTCCCTCTTGATAAAGCCACTTGGGTCTTCATTTGCTCTATTCGGTTGAAAACTACACTAAATCTAATTCACGCTCTGTAGTTTAACGAAGGAAGAGAGAGAAATCTTTATCCAACTGGCTTATAGTTATATTTGCGTGTAAATGGCTTCATATTTTGCTGAATGGAAAAGGTCTATTGCTTCTGTAAGTTATCTCTGAGAGTAAATTATTCAAAGCGGGCCTCAGAAGACACACAGGAATGAAGCGAATAGACCTATTCCACTCAGAGAAAAATTGAGTCAGATACCCACGGGACGTACTACCATTTAGGAAAAAAAATTATCTCTGCCTAATAACAAAGGCAGATAGGGAAATCACAACAAGAATTGCTCTGCCTGGCTTTAGGGAGTGGGTATCATGACGTCATTTTGATAGAATTTTGATTGAGAAGGTATAATCTGTTCAAAATAAAATTGCTGATATTACTTTCACTGCAACCCAAAGTTGGTTAAATGTTTGAAAATGTGTATTGCAAAGATCTAGCAGAGGTGGCTGCACTTTAAAACTGATATCCCAACTGACCTTAACTTTGGCTGTGTTCAACAAATGCATGTCATCGGCCGGTAGAATCACCGACACCGACACAACGATTGCGCTGACCATCAATTCTCTCAAATTGACGTCATGAAACACACTAAAACCAGGCAGAGAAATTCATGTTGTGATTTCCCTATCTTCCTTTGTTATTTAGCAGAGATAATTAATATTTTTTTCCATACTGGTCTTGTGGGTATCCGACGTAATTTTTCTGTGAGTGGAATAGGTGTATTGATATGGGCTATCGGTCTCACCTCCGGCCAGATGTTGTTCTCTTGATCGTTGATCTTGGCGGTGGGGTGCCCTTGGCGAAGTAGCTCCGTCCGTCGGACATGGAGAAGACGGCGTCGGTGGCGTCCAACTCCCAGAAAACGCCGCCTGCAACGCGTTATGCGCCGATTATTTTAACTGACAGTTGATCTTTGTTGAAGTCGTATTTGCGGAACTAACGCCCGTAGGGTGGCCATAATTCATTGCGAAAAAAAGAGGACAAATATCATTTCGTTGCAAACACCCCTCCCCCTGGGCAAAAGCAGTCTGGATAAAAAAGAGCACTAGAAAAGTGGCCATGCCCAGGGAAAACCGAGCGGCTGGCAACTCTAACCGCGCGGCGCTAGTTTATCTACCTACTCATGTCAAACTTTTTAACACCTCTAGTGTGTAATGAATGACTGAGTTCTTCGTTACCAATTTCAGGACCCGTTCACACGTGAACAGTGCTGGTCTCATACAATGCCTCAATCTTGTTTCTTTCACCGCCCCAGTTGCCAACATCTGCCAGATTATCGGCAACAACTTTCGGCACATCGCGCTACAATATCGTTGTCATGGGTGTGGAGGTAATTAAATTTTGGGTCCATACTATAATAAGTGAGAGCATTTCAAAACTTACACAAATTTGAATATTTACTACTTTTAAAATTTAATTTTTTACAGACACCAATCTCAAATCAATGTGCAGCATATGGAACGCTGATGCCTACAAGAAGCTGAAGGAAGTTGAAACCGGGGATCAGCGCCGCGTTCGCCTCGCAGAGATGATAGACAGGAGTGACCGCCGCTTAGCCGAGGAAACCGACGCTGTACGGAACCGGCGGCTAGCTGCCGAGGCCCAGCGGTTTCAGGCCCGTATTGCCGACGAGGACGTCGAAGAGCGGGACGCTCGCTTAGCCTCCGTGCGAGCGTGTATGGAAAGAACACGTTCTCAGTCGAGCCGCGAAGGTAGCGCCATTTCCCCACATGAAGCTGCCGCTGTGGAGACCGGCCAGCGCGCGATCGCTGCGGAGCTGGAGCAAAGCCGGCAGCTCCTTGACGAGCCGGACGCAGGCGACCAGCCGGTGGCGCCCGACTTAGCGCCCTCAGATCTGGTCAGGACTCACCTTGCCGCCGCAACTTTGGGCGTGGCCCACGTCACGCAGCACTCTTCAGGCCCGATGGATGCTGTTTGCAACGTGTGTAGCGCCGTAATATATGTAACAATATATTCAGATAAACACGTTGCCTGTGCTGTGGATATTGACTTTTACTAATACTTTGCGTATGACGAAGACAAAGTTTGTCCTTTGCCGGGTGAATTCTGTTGCTGTCAAATAAGGTAAGGAATTTAATTTTGTTTTCGATATGACATAATATGATAATTATAATGGCCTATTTTGTAAGTTTATTTGCATTATTAACACACGTATGATAATATAAAAGTTTTAGCACTATAAATTTTAGTTTATTTTTTTCTCATTACATTTCATGGTGTGGCAGCAAGTATTATTTGAATTATGGTAATTTTTGTCATTAGTTTTGAACTCGGCATATTGGGTTCTTAATTAAAAAAAAACTGATAAAGCTTAGCTCATTATTGCTGATAAAAAAAGTATTTGTTGTTTTCAGTGTATTAAATATCCTGAATAATGACTGACGTGTATTTATCGCATAAATTTCTCGAAGATATGGTTTTGAATGGTAGATTGTAGGTACCTAGTAATTAGGTACCTATTAATCGAGCTTCGCTTTAATAACTGGCACAGCCAATAATAAATCTCTCCCTTCTTGACTTACAGCGAGATTTTACAACATTCGGGCAACCAGGGCCGACTATCGGCCTTTCGGACCTTGATTTGCGCAATGCGCATAGGTCTGCGCTATGCGCATAGGTCTGCGCTATGCGCATATGTCTGCGCTACGCCCATAGGTTTGCGCTATGCACATAGGTTTGCGCTATGCGCATAGGTCTGCGCTATGCGCATAGGTTTGCGCTATGCGCATAGGTTTGCGCTATGCGCATAGGTCTGCGCTATGCGCATAGGTCTGCGCTATGCGCATAGGTTTGCGCTATGCACATAGGTCTGCGCTATGCACATAGGTTTGCGCTATGCACATAGGTTTGCGGTATGCGCATAGGTCTGTGCTATGCGCACATGCCCGTGCCCCATGGGCACCAAGGTTGAGCAAAGCTCGAGATTGTTGTCATAAGTTTTGAATTCGGCATATTGGGTTCTTAATTTAAAAAAAAACTGATAAAGCTTAGCTCATTATTGCTGATAAAAAAAGTATTTGTTGTTTTCAGTGTATTAAATATCCTGAATAATATAATAATATAATCCTTATTTGAAACTAATATTATTTTACACGCTAATGTGATGACTTATTTTTTCATTCGTTTCACAGATGACGATATGGTAAGCGTTGGCATCGGGCAGGCAACGTCGAAGCCTACACCAACGCCGACGCTAACGTCGGCGCATACACCTAAGCCGACGCCAATGCATATAGGGATACACTACGGGCATATAGATTTGCCTTATGGTTATGGGCATAGTTATGCCTTATGAGCACAGGGTTTGCCTCAAGGGAAAAGAGGCTGCCTTGTGAGCTTACAATTAAATTAAAAAAAAATATTTAAATACAAGTAAAAGACGTAACCACATAGTGCCGGAGGCACGAGCTCCGTTGCTAGTTTCATCGTAAAGCCTTACCAAAACCTAAGCAATTTTAACAGGTTATTTTCATTTCCACATATTTTTAAGAACATTTTTCGTCAAACACGACCGACACCTTTCGGAATTTCCACCAATCCCAAGCGCGTTTGGACGGTGAATCTGGTCGGATTGAAAGGAAGTGACATAGTCAGGCGTTTTGATGACGGAAACACGGCGACATGGTAAACTAGCGAAGCCCATCGCTCGGCCTCCCCTGGTGACACGAGGGTGCCCGGGGTGCCGTTGGAAAGCGCACATTTCCAAGAAACCGGCAATCCCCACGGCACCCCAAAGATTCGCTTAGCGATTTTCCGGCGAGTCTTTCAATTCAAACGACTATTTCACCGACGAACGTTCGGCGCAGAGCTTTGCAAGAAAACGCACAACAGCGTTGCTATGGGTCCAATCGTTGTGAAACTTTCACGATGTGGAGCTAAAAGATGGAGCTGGATGCGTACCAAATTTGGTCGAGATCAGTTTAGCCAGACGCCCAAAATCCGTTATTCTATCGAAGACCACGGTCATTCTCCAGAAATCGATTTCCAACTTCACGAGAGTGGAAAACACGCTTGTTCAAGGCCCACAGTCTTCTGGTTTTCGACAAAACCAAGTTCAATTCTTTGCCTTCCATTTAGTCCCTAATTCGATGCCCGGCGCACATTCAAATTTGTCGATATCTCCATTTTTTGACAACCCCAGACATTTTCATGTTTAAAAGCAGTCTAGGTTTTTCCCACCCGGTTCTGGTTTTAATACGACTTTATGCCTCTGAGTGCGTGACTTCTATATTCTACCGGTAATCGAACGTATTTCTCCGTCAAACGTACCAACTCACCGCAGCTTTCGAGATGGCAGACACAGCAGCAGTCGCAGCACCGGCGCCCGCCCCCGCGGCCGCGGCCTCCCCGGCCAAGAAGGCAGCTAAGTCGGTGGCGGCGTCGAAACAGGCGCGCGGCAAGCCGGCGCACCCGCGCACCTCGGAGATGGTCAACGGCGCGATCAAGGCGCTGAAGGAGCGCGGAGGCTCGTCCCTGCAGGCGATCAAGAAGTACATCTCCGCCAACTACAAGGTCGACGCGGAGAAGCTGGCGCCGTTCATCAAGAAGTACCTCAAGTCGGCGGTGACGAGCGGCGAGCTCGTGCAGACCAAGGGAAAGGGCGCGTCGGGCTCGTTCAAGCTGTCGAGCGCCAAGCCCGCTGCCGGTGCTACCAGCAGCGGCGTGGTCAAGAAGCCCAAGGCGGTCAAGTCCACCGTCGGCAAGGTGGCGGCCGCCAAGAAGAAGTCCGTCAAGTCGGTGACCAAGCGCGCGGCGTCGTCGCCTGCCAAGAAGAAGAGCGTCAGCGCCGTCAAGAAGACGTCGGCGTCGCCTGCTGCTGCCAAGAAGGCGCCGAAGGCTGCCAAGGCTGTCGTCGCAGCGAAGCCGAAGAAGGCTGCCGCGCCGGCCAAGGTGCAGAAGAAGGTGGCCAAGTCGCCCGCCAAGAAGCCGAAGACGCCCAAGCCGAAGAAGGCAGTCGCACCCAAGGCGAAACCGTCGCCGGCGAAGAAGGCGACGTCCACTAGTCGCAGCCGCAAGTGAGCTCGCTCGTGCTGGCGTTCGCAGCCGTGTCGAGGAAACAAACGGCCTTTTTCAAGGCCTCCAAAAACAATCCACAATAGAGCAGCAGTCGCCAATGACACTGTTCCCGACCCCTTTTCACTACATCCTGTCTCCTTGTGTAATCGGTCATCCTTCCAAGTACTGATCACATCTGATGGCGTTTAACTTTTGAAATAGGACAAGATCCTGTTCGCCCTTGACGCCCATGATACCCTACGTAGGCACGTAGCCTACTCCTGTCGAAAAGCACCGAGGGGACCACCGGCTTTACGTCCCTTCCGAAGGACGGTACAACTCGAACGACAGGATTCCTCTGCTAATCCATGCTGTCGAGAGTATGGCAAGCAATGGGAGTGATGTTGTCCTTGTCGTACTAACTTCAAACCCTCCGACCTCTCCCGAACAGAACTGACCTTGTGCATGACGGTCACCCGTCCGACACCTAACTGTGCGCGATGTTACTTAACTTCGGTGCTCTCATGAAAACCGATGTTTCCAACATGCCGTTCGGTTCCAGATGCCAGATGCTAGATAGTAACTAGAAAGAAGCTATATCTAAGCTAGCTAGTATATAGTAGCTAGTATAGTAGCTAGTATATAGTAGTATATAGTAGTATATAGTATTATATAGTAGCTAATCTTCTACGATTATTAATCTGTGTTTTAGAATTTAATACTCTCGAATTGACCGCCATAGCGGATCTGAGCACGCCTGATTTTTCTTAACTTTATTGATCGAGCGCAACAACCAGTCCAGGGACTCGAACCCGGCTCCTCCGGCCATATAAGATAGGATAGGTGTAGCTAGTGTGTAGGATAGGTGTAGCTATATAAGATAGGTGTAGATAGGTGTATAAGATAGGGTGTCGGCGAAGAATTAAGATGGATTGAATTGAGATGGACTCTGGGTCGCTGACAGGTATTTGTTTAAAGTGCATGCACATTCTCTTATTCGGATCATATTAGAGGATCAGAAACATGAACCAGATTCGACAAGTAATTTCTGGCACCTAAACATACTCCCTGGCCTTTAATCCGAGTAGATAATGGAAGTCATAAGACAGTAGCCATGGGTTAGAGCTTGTCGGCGACATCTGCGAGTCGATTTAAATAAAATAAAACGAAGCACTCTCAATTGGTCACCCATTGCAGATCTGACCACGTCCGATGTTGCTTAACTTTATTGATCGAGCGAAACAAACATTCCAGGGACTCGAAACCCGGCTCCTCCGGCCATAAGAGATAATTATTATGTGTAGCTAAAGCAAGGACCGGGTGTCGGCGATGAATTGTATAAAGATTCACCTTCCGCTGCTCCTGCCGTCGACCCAGTGTCGGCGTCTGAAGATTGATGCCCGCATCCCAGCAGCCACTTCCAGCCACACGACAACCGGAGCCTGGAACAGAAGGCATTCATAACGTTAGAATCGAGCAATATCTACGATATAGCTAACATTTCAAGCAAATAAACCGTGGCATAAACGCAGCATGACATGCCTGTCCGTTCGATAAGTGGAGCGTTCATAAATAGTGAATAATTATTTTTAAAAATGGGCTCGGATGCACAAAACATGAAACGAAATCGGCTCAAAATTGATAAATTTTCTGGCCTTGAAAAAGGCCTTTTGTTTCCCGTTGAGGGGAGATGGGGGGATGGGTTTAGGCGCGCTCCCCTCGGATGCGTCGGGCGAGCTGGATGTCTTTCGGCATGATGGTGACTCGCTTGGCGTGGATCGCGCACAAGTTGGTGTCTTCAAAGAGACCGACCAGGTACGCCTCGCTGGCTTCCTGCAACGCCATCACGGCCGAGCTCTGGAAGCGCAGGTCGGTCTTGAAGTCCTGCGCGATCTCGCGAACGAGCCGCTGGAAGGGCAGCTTCCTGATGAGCAGCTCGGTGCTCTTCTGGTAGCGACGGATCTCTCGCAGGGCGACGGTGCCTGGCCGATAGCGATGGGGCTTCTTCACTCCGCCGGTGGCCGGCGCGCTCTTGCGGGCCGCCTTGGTGGCGAGCTGCTTGCGCGGCGCCTTCCCTCCGGTCGACTTCCTTGCTGTCTGCTTGGTACGGGCCATTGCTGCTTGAGCTTGATGCTGCGTGTGATCTCAAAATCCCTGCTCTCTGCTGGAGGCCGATGCAGCAGCGGCCACGGAGTGGCCCGCTGATGAGTCGGACTCGTTTGTGCCCGTCAGTCTTATGACTTTTAGTGCACGAAGATTATTTTAGTGGTGAAATCGGGAGAGGTCCGGCAAGCCGTTATTGACCATGTTTTTGGGATATTTTAGGGATTGCAGCAGCTCGGCAAGCCGTTAGTAGCTGCTGCGGTCAAATTTGGATGGAGTGTATGGGCCGATAGAAACGGTCCCATGGAGAAGGATTTTGTATTGAATTTGCAATAAGAGGGTTTAGGTGGTCGGTTGATTTTAAATGATAAGCCTGATTAATTCGGGACATGAAAGTGCGGAGTAGCTCCACTCCCAGTTGGCGGTGGACGTCGGCGGTTCTCGTGAACCGTGGCAGGGACAGGGCCGCCTTCAGTGCGCGGTTTTGAAGCCGCTGCAGCTGTTCCAGGTGGTGGTCGGCACAACCGCCCCATTATGATTTTGCCCTTTTTGTTAACTTTCGGAGCGTCCTGATTGGTTAATTCGTTGATTGGTGGAAATATCAGGTAAACCCAAGGTCGATGCGTTTGTCCACCCTTGATGCAGCCCCAAAGGAACCAGGGACACACAAATCAGGCCCAAAAAATGGTTCAAAATACTTTTCACGCGTTACACAATTTTAACAGTCAAAAAACGTCACGAAGAAGCCGTCAAAGGACGCCGCCGATGGGGCAGTTGAGATTCCAAGAATGTGATTAGTCGCTTTGAAAGTGGCAAAGTTGATTAGGGGGGCAATTTTCAAATTTTTGGCACATTGTACCGAGACTTCTCATCTCTACTCAACATGACCGGACGCGGCAAAGGAGGCAAAGGACTGGGAAAGGGAGGCGCCAAGCGACACAGGAAGGTGTTGCGTGACAACATCCAGGGCATCACGAAGCCCGCGATCCGTCGTCTGGCTCGCCGAGGCGGAGTCAAGCGCATCTCGGGGCTGATCTACGAGGAGACGCGCGGCGTGCTCAAGGTGTTCCTCGAGAACGTGATCCGCGACGCCGTCACCTACACCGAGCACGCCAAGAGGAAGACCGTCACCGCCATGGACGTCGTCTACGCGCTCAAACGCCAGGGACGCACCCTCTACGGATTCGGCGGCTAAACCATCTGACACCTCGCTACACGAAACAACAAAGGTCCTTTTCAGGACCACCCAATTCTATTCACATCTGAGCCTTGTACGTTATCAACGTTCGCTTACGTTCGCTTAGGTATGGAGAACGTAGTAAGCACATAAACAATGAGATTTATTGATCCTTTATGCTATCAAAGTTACGAAGTGATTATTCGAAAATATGTCTCTTGATATGATTATGATGAACTTGGATAACTTAACGTTTGCCGACGTTCATATTTTGTATAATTGCACACAAACTCTGCGTCATACTGAACTTCCCTGCACAGGTCAGCTCAGGACGACCAATTTCTATTCTGCACATTGAAAATAAGTTACACAGTTTTTGTGCAGAGCGTAGTATGCACTAATATGACTGTGTAGACAGACCTTGTTCCTTGACGCTTGGCTCCTTGGGCCCAGTGCGATTAACATTTGTGCTTTAGGGGCTATCAAGTTAAAGTCTGTGTGTGTAGGCAACTTTGTAATACGAGCTTGCCGTATTATTGAATTAGCCGTATGTAATTGGAAGTAAGATCATTTCTTCCGGCAATCGCTAATGTTGTTCACGCTAATGTCGTACACGTCATTCACGTGAACGTGAACGAGGGAACGCCGGATTCGCCATCTGCACCTGGTATGCACTCGGGAATATGTCAGAATGGAGATGTCAGAATGACTCAAAGTGTAACAGGCTAATATGATCGTACCAATAATATATGATATGATAAGTTTAGGGGAATCCAAACACAAGGGAGATTAGGGGGAAATACCCTCCTCCCCAAACCCCACAATGACGCGGCTTTGCCGCCTCATCCAGGTTCCGACGTGTGTATAGTGGCGAAATGCTCTCTGGAGATGTTATGCATTCGGGAATTCACGTACGATTAGAATTGCGAAATATGACTTGGGGTATCGTTTGTCGGGCTGGTAGTAAACGTATCAACTCTGATGTAAGTGTTTTGGGTGGCCTTTAAAAAGGCCGATTGTTGTCAGCGGGATGGAGTGGCTGGAACGTCTTGTCAACGTCCTACTTCGAGCTGGTGTACTTGGTGACCGCCTTGGTCCCCTCGCTGACGGCGTGCTTGGCGAGCTCGCCGGGCAACAGCAGCCGCACGGCGGTCTGGATCTCGCGGCTCGTGATGGTCGAACGCTTGTTGTAGTGCGCCAAGCGGCTGGCCTCGGCGGCGATGCGCTCGAAAATGTCGTTCACGAAGCTGTTCATGATGCTCATCGCCTTCGACGAGATGCCGGTGTCGGGATGAACCTGCTTCAGCACCTTGTAGATGTAGATGGCGTAGCTCTCTTTCCTCTTGCGTTTCTTCTTCTTGTCGCCCTTGCTGATGTTCTTCTGGGCCTTGCCCGCCTTCTTGGCTGCTTTTCCGCTAGTCTTGGGAGGCATGGTGCTTCGAAAGTGAAGTCACGATTTTGGAGCTGTTATTTTGTGTTGTAAATAGTTCAAAAATCGTTCCAATAGTTTGTGCTGTTCCAATTCGGCGGTTAAACGAGAATTTATGAAACAACGGCATAAGATGCAAACTCTCACTTATTCCACTTCTGACGTCACCACGATGACGTCTGCAGCATGCGTCGTCAAACAACTGTTGGGTCCTTGTTGCATCAAAGCACATTTCCGGGAAAGAGCGATTGGCTAGTGCGGCGCGTCAAAGCATTTTCCGGATCTTCAGGCTGGATCGTTTGTCGTATGCCGCCGCCAATATAATGGTTGCCGAAAACGATCAAAAATCATAAAATTAGCTTCTGCTACCAGCGTTGTAGCAGAGTTGGATATCCGTGCTCTCTTCAAACACACCGACATGTCTGGCCGCGGCAAAGGAGGCAAGGTGAAGGGCAAGTCCAAGTCGCGCTCGTCCCGCGCCGGACTCCAGTTCCCCGTCGGACGAATCCACCGGCTGCTGCGCAAGGGCAACTACGCGGAGCGCGTCGGCGCCGGGGCGCCCGTTTACCTGGCCGCCGTCATGGAGTACCTGGCCGCCGAGGTGCTCGAGTTGGCCGGCAACGCCGCTCGCGACAACAAGAAGACACGCATCATCCCGCGCCACTTGCAGCTGGCCATCCGCAACGACGAGGAGCTCAACAAGCTGCTCTCCGGGGTGACGATCGCGCAAGGCGGTGTCCTGCCCAACATCCAGGCAGTGCTTCTGCCCAAGAAGACCGAGAAGAAGGCATAAGCCATCCTTGCCTGCTCGTCCCTCAAACAACCGGCCTTTTTCAAGGCCCCCCAAAACACTTACATCAGAGCCAAGTCGTTTCTAGCCTTGTGATTACGTGTACACGCTCCGTCCGTACTTGTTGTCGGTGTTGGTGTGCGAGGAACTCGCACACCTAGCCGAGGATGGGAGGGATTATCCGCATTACGCGTGATTCCCTAAGTGGTGGTTTGGAAAATTCATGTCGGGGTTGTTATATCTTGAAACCGGCAAGCCGGACACGCTAGAGGGGCAGGGCTGCGTGTGGCCTCGGGTACTTGTCATGAGGCATTGTGACGTAGGCAGCTTGGCCTGAGATCAGTGGGTTCTTATTGGAGGGCAGCTCCGCAAAGAAGTCCACGTTCAGCCTGTTGACGAACTCTTCGAGAGTTTCTACTTCGAGTTCTCGGTGGATATCGTCGGTGCGTGTGAACTGGGGCAGGCCGGCGACTGCGCGAAGGGCCCTGTTCTGCACGCGCTGCATCTTGGCAAAGAGACTTAGCTTGCACATGCACCAGACTGGCGATGCGTAGCTGATGGTTGGTCTGATGATGGTCACGTAAAGTCTTCGTTTTGCATCGATGGACATTGTCTTCGATTTGAACAAAGGCATCAGTGATCCTATCTTGCCGATTGCACGGTTCCTGACTGTCTCGACATGGGGCTTCCAGCTCAGCTTAGAATCCAGGATGACTCCCAGATACTTGCTGGTGTCTGACCAGGTGATTTGCTGTCCTTGCAGTGTGATGCTCGGAGGGTTGGCTTTGGCACTTCGCTTCCTGGTGAACAGGGTGGCGGTGGTTTTCGCGGTGTTGAGTGCGATACGCCAGTCCTCGTACCACGTGCTCAGACGGTCGAGTGACGATTGGAGATTCTGCTCGACCAGCCGCATGCTGCGAGACTGGACCAGGATGGCCGCGTCGTCTGCGTAGAGTGCTAGCTCGGTCTTGGGCAGGTCCACCGGGATGTCGTTGGTGAACACATTGAAGAGAAAGGGCCCCACTAGGCTCCCCTGCGGCACACCGGCTGCGATGGGTCGGGTGGATGATCGCTCCCCTCCCATGGTGACATGAAAAGATCTCCCGCTGAGATAATTCGACACCAGATTCACAAGGTAGTTCGGAAACTCCATCTTGATCATCTTTCGCAGTAGCCCTGTATGCCACACCCGGTCAAACGCCTTGGCGACGTCCAGGAAGACGACGCCGGTGTGTTTTTTCCAGTTGAAACCATGTGAGATGTGGTTGACCACGCGCAGCAACTGATGGTTAGTCGAGTGCTCGGGTCGGAATCCAAACTGCTGGTTGATTAGCAGCCCCCTGTTCTGACAATGGCCTGAGAGCCGTGTTAGCATGACCTTTTCGAGCAGTTTGCTAAGTCCGCTCAGAAGACTGATTGGACGATAGTTTGCTGGATCTCTAAGCGATTTGTTTGGCTTTGGAAACACAATCACCTTGGCTTCCTTCCACGGCCGTGGAAAGTGCTGTAAACTCAAGCTAGCGTTGAAGATAGCGAGTAACCTTGTGCCTGCGGATGATGGCAGTTCCTTCAGCACAAGGTTGATGATACCGTCCTCCCCGGGCGCCTTGCCGTTGGGGAGGTTGCGCAGGTAGTGTAGCACTTCAGAAGCCGTGGTCGGGACCGCGAAAGAAGCTTGCTCGGCCGGGGGATGTGCAGCCAGGTGGTCGGCGACCTCCGTCTCCACTGCCGGGGTTATGCGACTCGGGGGGTTTGGCTCAAATTGCGCTTCGAGTGACTCGGCAAGAACTTCTGCTTTGTCTCTCTGGCTGCAGGCGAGATGAGTCTTTCCCTGGATGGGCGGGCTTGGCGTGGCTTTGTTTAGAAGCCTGCGTGTCATGCGGTAGACCGAGTTGTCAGCAAACTGCAGCTTGGCGACTGCCTCGTCCCAGAGGTCTCTCCGGTGCTGTTTGATCAGCTCGTCAACTGCACGCTGCTGCGCTTTCCAGGCCAGCTTCAGGTCAGCGGTTCGGAGTCGGTTCCAAGCCTGGCGTGTCTTGTTTTTGGCAGCGATCGCAAGCAGAATGCCCGGGGGCAAGTCGAAGATGGAGTTTCGAGTCTGCTTTGCGAGGGGAACGCTGATGTCGATCGCTTGTTGGATGGCAACTGTCAGCTCGTCGACTGCGCGGTCTAGAGCTCCGGTAGAGTCGAGCGGCGTGCAAGCCACTCGTCTACCCACTTCCTCGCGGAAAAGCTCCCAGTCCGCGCGCTTCCAGTTCCTTCGGGGTGGTGGGCGAACCGTGTTTAGCTCGTCGCCGACCGTCAGCAGCACCGGGCTGTGATCGGAAGACAGGGCTGTCAGCGTCTCGAGCTCTAGTGACTGCGTCATGTTCTTTGACAGTGCAATGTCTAGAACGGCCGGCCGGTGGCGGTGGCTGGCGGGGACACGAGTAGGCTCAAGGGGGCCGGACACGGTGAAGTCTGCGCGCATCGAGTGTGCGAGAAGCAAGCGGCCCTTCTTGTTGTCGGTCGGGCTGTTCCAAGCGGCGTGCTTGGCGTTCAGGTCTCCGGCGATGAGAGTGGCCTGTGTCGAGTCGAACAGAGCGTCAACATCGCCGGGCAGCAGAGGGGTGTTAGGTGCTGAGTATGCTGCAAAGACTCGCAGGGGGCCTGTCGCCGTGTGCAGGAGCACGCCGGTCGTTTCAAGCAACTGCAGGGGGGGAAGGGGGATCTCTTCGTGGCGGATTGTGGATCGCACCAGCACTGCCGTGCCGCCGTGGGCGTTACCACCAGGCCGGTCCGTTCGGTAAACAGTGAAGTTTGCGAGGGGGAGCCGATGTGCTGGTAACAGGTGCGTCTCATTGACCAGTGCCACAGAACACTTGGTTGCCTCGAGCAGTGCGAGCAGTTCAACTGTACGGCCGCGAATGCCATTCGCGTTCCAATTCAGGATTCTGATGCTGCGCTGTTCAGGGCTTGCTGGCATTCTGGGTTTTGGTCAGGGTGAGGAGAAGGGCCGGGATCACTTGGTTAAGTGAGGCCATCGTTTCTGACATCGAAGTCATCAACTTAGCGAAGAGAGACAGCAGGGCAGCCGTGGGGTCCGTAGCCGAGGACTCCTCCTCGGCAGGGGCTGCTGCTGGTGATTTCGCCGCCGTGGCGAAGGACACCGGCAGGACCGGGGTGGTCTCCCCAAAAAACACTTACATCAGAGCCAAGTCGTTTCTAGCCTTGTGATTACGTGTACACGTTCCGGGTCTTTCATTACCAATCGATCAGGTTCGACTCCAGTTTCGTTTCAGCGCGTGGCATCCCGATGATATTTCTAATTCGAAATGATGATCAGGTTCGACTGCAGTTGCTGGTTTGTTCCAAGTCCTGGCCAGATATGTTAGGTTGCTTATCGACCGAAATGATGTAGGAAGGTTTTAGTTTTACTTGTGTCCGCTAGGTGGTGGAATCTGCGCTAAATTTCACCTCGCCCACAACGCAGGAAAACTCCTTGAAATTACTGAAAGGTTATTTTTTCGTTCCCCTACAAAAAGCGACTGATAGCTACTCTCTGAAAATGCTGGCAACCTCGTCGAAGCGACTTTGCTAAACAAGGCACAAGAACGTTGATATTTGCAAACTTTATCGGTTACAAATTTAATAGATTATGAAGCTAATTGCAATTTTAAATTTATTAATTTCGTGTTGTTATGACAGATCGCTACGCTTTGGATGTCAAGCTTTGCAGCTTGCTTATCAAGGTACAAGGACATTTAGACCTGCATACTTAATCTTTTACACATTTTGAAAGACAGCAAATGAAGCCAAAGCAGCCCAAAGTGTCAAAGTTAAAACATCAACGCAATGAAGAGAATGCCAATATGATTTGAATCAAGCACCTATTAAGATATCCTGGTGTGTGGTAGATATTTCACGAATGTTCATTCCTTTGCGATCGAGTCCAGCCTCGATTGATAAGAGAAAATGTGTGCAAAATTACACTTGCTTCAAAGAAACCCTGTGAAAAGCTCGCCTCCGAGCGCGAATGCGACCGGGAGCACGTGGAAGTATGACAAGTTGCCTAGCAGCCGAGGGAACGCGCACTTCTTCGCAGAAAGCGTGGAGCCATTCACTTTATCGACTTGTTCATCGTTATCATTGATTGTATCGACGCCGAATAACGTCAGCCCAATGCGACACTCTCAAGTCGAGTCGGAGTTGCCACTTCAAACCCTCCGACCTCTCTCCCGAACAAAACTGATCATGAACATGATGGTCACCCATCAAACAGCGCGATATTGCTAAACATAGGTGATCTCTTGAGAACAGGGGCGGTTAGTGCATGAGGCCGAGGAGGCCGTGCCGCCCCAAAAAAGAGAGGAAAGAGAGGAAAGAAAAAAGTTTTGTATACTAGGTGTCTTTGGATTACCTGTTTTCATTTGAAATTTGAAATGTCGTGGCGTTCTCAATTTGCGTTCGTTCAGCGACATCTATGCGTGTCTGCGGGTATTACGCGTCTTTGCTGCATGATTGTCCATATCGCGTCATAAGGGAGGCACCTCGCCAAGCGGAGGCCGGCGACCCTGAACTATAGGTGCGGGGTGTGGAGAGATCACTAGAGCCTCAAGGGGGGGTGTTGAAACGTGGCTCTCTCGGACGATCTCACGTCTCGCCGGAGTCCACGCTTCCCCTAGGATCTTTGGTTCCCCCACGTTCCCCTCCTTACGATGCGCGAGCAAGGCAGAGCCGAGGGAATCGGCTGGTTCCAGAGGCTCTGGGCCGAAGTTACCCGAGGCCCGAACAAAGTAAACCTACATGTCGCCAATTCCGTGCAACCGGTGCGATTTTATTCCATGCTAATTTGTTACTCTTTATTGTTTGAAAGCAGACATGTTTTAGTGATGAATTAATATAAAGTTAATTTCTTTGTCGTGTGTTTGTGTATCTACGCGCCTTCTGTGTAATGTTTGCGTTTTGCAAATGTTGTAAATGCTACGTGTGCTAGTGCTATCCTCTTGCGACATCATGTATGCGGTTGATGATTTTCTGAATTTGCTAGTTAGCAAACGCGACTTCGTAGAACGTGTCAAAATCAAAATTATTGGTAAGCCAACACCCTATCTCAAAATAATCGACAAAGATGGTACTATAAATCGTTCGTTTTCTGACAAGTGGCATCGAAGATTTGGCTGGCTGGCGGGCAGCAATGAGAATATTGCATTGTTTTGGTGGTCTTGTGTCATGTTCCCTGCTTGCAACACAAACACTCGTGAGGAATTCCATAGGCTACGTAGGTGTCACAAAACCTTCCCAGATCAATCAAACGTCACAGGACGAGCATCGAGCATATTCGAGCTGTATCGAGCTGTAAGAACGCCAGAGAGTCGACGAGGCAATAAATGATGGTGCACGTGTTCAAAACGAACTCCACAATCTTCAAGTTTCTAAGAATCGACTAATCCTCGAGCGTTTGATTGACATAACTTGCTTTCTGGCAAAGCAGAAGGCTTTCCGCGTGCATGATAAAAGCGAAACCTCGGCCAATAAAGGACATTTTAGAGGACAGTATGACCATTTTTGTAAATACGACACCGTTCTACGTGAAGGTGTTTCCAAGATATCGAAAAACGAACAAATCGAGTCGGTTGCTTAACATCACCAAGTTAATATTGTAGTGTGATTTCTTTTGTGGAAATTTGACGGAACAACCGAAATTGCTTGCAATTCTCAAGTTTCTGTTACCTTTCGGTACGTGAGCAAGGGAAATGTGATCGAACGTTTTTTTATGGTTTTATGCGATTCTAGACGCGAGTTCTGGCCGGAATGCCACTTGTCGGAACTCAAACTGAACTTCAGATAGAAATTCTCGTTAGGGTTGTTATTATTTTTGTGCCTCCTCTCATTTTCGACCCACGAGCCGCCACTGCTTGAGAACCGGTGTTTCCATCAACTTCAGACGGTAAAACAAGGATTCAGGTTAAGTTTAAGAGATTTATCGTCGGAAATAACCCACTTGAACGTTTAAATGATTATCGCGGCAACACAAAGATGACAGTAATCCAGCTTGTAAGGGATACAATCCAGCGTTCCTCGAACCCGAATGTTGGCTTGCTGATTTCACCATTTTAATCCTTCTCTACCTGCTGCTAGCGGCAAGTCTGTCTGAGAGTTGACACTGCAAAGAGGCTGCCCTAAGCTCCTTTTGGCTCGCCGCTGCAGCCAGAGGATCACTTCACGTACATTTCAAAGTCGGGCGTTAAGACCCCCCAGGGTGGATTTAGCAAGAAATAGTGATGATTGGCGAAAAGTTGCTCTGTGGCATGACATGCTTTTCATGACGCTAGAAGAAATTAACTGAGTTACCTAAGTTCAACTTTACAGTTATGGTTATACTTATACGATTAAATACCTAAAATACCAAGTCATGAAATTAAAAGCCGTAAAATTTAAAAATCTTCTTGTTTAGGTGGTTATTTGGTGAATAGTTATTTGACTTTTTAGTCAAAGTCAAGAGCCTTTATTTCCGCTAATCTCCGCTAACAATCGCTGCTTCTCTGTCATCTGCAAAATTGCGTTCCCTCTAAAGGAAGTCGATGAGGGATGTTGAATATGCCGTTAACGTGCTATTATGCATCGCCAAACATTCACGATTTTTCGGTTTCATTTTTACAAGGGATGCAACCCTTCCGATTACTTGACTTCGCATGTCCCGAGAAGATGCAGCTACTAACCGATTTAACAAATTTTGAAACCAGACATTTCTTTTATTATTTTTTTGAGGTTATTTGAGACAAACCATCGACGCGACTCGAGATCGATTGAAATAACGAACGGCAGGGCAATTATTTTGTCGTCAATCGACAGTCTCGGCTTAAAAGCACGAAAATTACTGGATTTATTTCAAATATCTCGCTTAGTAGTCTCGCTGAGATGACACATTGATGTTTAACAAAAATCATGCACGACGGCGCGTGTGAAACGAACCTTCGCAATGAGCGGTGCCGCTGTCACTCAGATCCAACAAACTGCGTGAAACTACGCTAAATTGCATCCCTTGAAGAGGTAATGAGAAAGATAGATCTTTGTAGTGCTTCATGTAAAACTTGCCATGTGTCTACAGTAATCATACCCTTCTTGTCTCGCCCGCTCAAGGGTCGCCGTTGCCTGCATTCCGTGCATTGAACCGACTCCGAGTGCAAGCCGCATCGTTTTGCCGACGCGGTTGTTTACATCAATTCGGACAGCTGATATGTTTTACGAGCGGGAAAAGCCGCCGGGAAAAGCCGACGCGCACAACAAGCAAATTATTGTCATAACCAATACACTTTACAAGTATTCTTGTATCGATTGCTGATGCCAGTTCGAGATATTTAAAATTGCAGCTGCAAATGCACCCTTTTTGGCATACCCTATGCACGTATATATTTAATTGAGATTGGGGGAGGTGGTAACCTCCCGATGAGGTCTATTACCCCGACTTTTGTACACCCCTCGACTCCAGGTTACCACTGTATACTTTACTTAACAGAAAATGAAGTTGGGTTACTGAGGGGAACGAAATATTTATACACAAGACGCACAATGTTCTTAATTTGCAGATAGCATCTTGTCAGGTCAGCGGTTATTTATCATAATCGTTTAGACGCCGAGTCGTGTGGGTTTCGTGTATATTAATGTTTGAAGTGACGCTCCTGTACAAATTCCTATACTGAAATTAGCACGTTTTACGAGTCCGTTTTTTGACGAAATATTTGACCGAAAAATTAGACGGAAATACGTCATTCGTGTTCCTTGTTTCGAACCCGCCATGTTCGAACTTCATGATCGTCGCCAGACTGGATACGGATTAGTGATTATATCAATTTGCTGTGTTAGTTATTGTGTATTTAGGAAGTTGTTCGGGTTATTTTCTTATATTATAAGAATAAATTTAATATTGTGTTTCCATAAAAACATAAGTTCTTGGGAAAAGGTGTATTTTAAGGTATTTTTCAAACATAAAACATTTTGTAGGGCCTGTCACAGACAAACGTAATTACTCAAGAAAGAATAATACAGAGCCCTAGAATCTTTGAAAATAACATATTTTAAAATAGGTATATATACCTAAGCATGAGATTTATAATCACTCAGGTATAGTGGTGAAAAAAGCTTATGAATTGTTGGTTCATTTGCTAAACAGAAGCTAAACAAACCATATAAACTCTTTAAATATATAAAAAATAACTGATATGCTAACCACAAAAAAAACATTTGTTTTTAAAAAACCATATGAGGTCTATCACATCCCCCACCCCCTTCAAAAAAATAATGTAAGAAATGTCTGCTTTCAAAATTTGTGAAATCGGTTAGTAGCTGAGGTCTTCTCGGGACATGCGAAGTCAAGTAATCGGAAGGGTTGCATCCCTTGTAATCATGACCGAATAATCGCTGTTTCACTGTCATCTGCAAAATTGCATTCCCTCTTAAGGAAATCGATGAGGGACGTAGAATATGCCGTTAACATGCTAATATGCATCGCAAAACACCCCAATTCACGATTGTTCGGTCATGATTACAAGGGATGCAACCCTTCCGATTACTTGACTTCGCATGTCCCGAGAAGACCTCAGCTACTAACCGATTTCACAAATTTTGAAAGCAGACATTTCTTACATTATTTTTTTGAAGGGGGTGGGGGATGTGATAGACCTCATATGGTTTTTTAAAAACAAATGTTTTTTTTTGTGGTTAGCTTGTAAGATACGTGGGATATAATCAGAAAGTTAATCGTGAAATTCCCAAGAATAATGAATTAAGATGATGGATTGGAATGCATCTCGGTCACACAGCTGGCATACTGTGAGTGGATTCCTAGTAAAAATGCTGGTGAATAGAAACAATTTTCCGACAAATATTTCTGCTTTTGATCTAAGATGACGAAAGGGTTTGCAACTCTATGCAACTCTATGAAGATAACACTACTCCAATTCAATTACCAACTCCAAATTCAAGGCCAATACCCAATGATTAATTAATTTCGATGGTTACAAACATTTGATCTCTATAATAGCTTGGCATTGCCCACAAGCGGTAAATTTTTGCTTCCGTAAATATTTTCTCGTGGGTAGGTATTCTTGTAGCTTTGTTCCATTTATCATAACTGTATCATCGTATCACTAATTACAAACACAGTTGTAGACCATACAAGTTTAATGAATTTGATACTTGGCAAATGGCAATCGACGGCGCGTATTGACGATGACAAACATTGGTCGTATGATTTTTATTTCATACAGTTTAACCTCAAATACTCTAACTTGGGTTGCTGAAGGGGCTACGCAAGCAGCTATCTTTACTAAGTGCTGTTACTACCCTTTGTGAGGCAGAGCCGACAAAGCAATGCGAAAATGTCGATGTTGTTTCTACTTTCTATACTCGTTATCAATTCGCAGTAATGTCCCCCCTTGAATGGTACCTACTACAAGCTGCTACAGCTTCAGCTTGTAGCAAAAAAACTGTAGCTAAACTTGTAGCTAAAAACTGCTCGTAATGTGTGCAAAAGCTTCTGACCAGACTCTGTAAAATATTTCACAAGGAAAAATGACGATGGCGTCAAGTGCATTATTAAATTTCCCGAAAGATGCCTTCATAAAACTATTCTGAAAACATTATCATCACCTTCCATGATGCCACAAGAAAATACACAGTTCGAAACACGTATCAATTACTAACCTGGTATTTCAATAATCCACCATTTTCCATCGGGACCTCGCGATGGAAGCCATGGAACACACGACACCATCACCATTGAATTCCATCACAGCACAAGGACAAGATGATATCAAACTAATCAAACTAATCACTTCACAATAATCTGCGTAACTGATCTGATCTGATAGTTATCAGCACACTGCACAGTATAAACTAGAATGCCGAAGACTTTAAGCGTTTCGTTATTGCCAAGCATTGAAATAACATGAACCCCGAGCGCACGTTGACGTTAGACTGGTGACGCCGATGCGCCTTGACGAGAACGTATCCACGCTGCTATTGGTCAGAGTGAGTATGCGTGCCAGGGAACGCAGAGACTCGCTTCGCTGTTGTGGGAGCCACAGGTCAGCCGGCGAGCCTGTTTTGCCCGTCAGTTTTGAATTTAAATATTTGTTCATTGTCTCTCTGATCATTATCGATATGTCAGACAGAAAGTAATACTAAAGAATTATTATAAATAAGATAAGAAACTCTTCAATTAAGATGCTTATTAGTTGCATTCATAAAAATATTCGTCATAAAAATAAGTTCAAATTTAAAACGAATTTGCCAAGTGGTCGTAGTGGGTTTAGAAGCAGATTTAATATTGAAAGATCAGATTCCTACATTACGAAGTGGAGTATCTTTGTAAAATTTTAAAAACTCATTTTAAACGCGATATCAAATTTAATTTGACCCACATTTTATCACTGGTCTGAATTAAAAACTAATAATAGCCATTTGAAAAAGTAATCAAATTTTTATCAAGCTTACCATTGCGATATCTGAAAAGCGCAACCAAAGAAACAATCAGAAAACCAACAATGGAGACAGTTGAGCCCTGCAGAGCCAACTTTCATTGCACTCGGGGGCGCATCTAGCTATGACTTCTTTTAGGTGGGCGATTTTTGGAGCTGTCAAAGTAAGTGGGGAATAAAACCGTTTTTTTTTTTAAATAATGCACATTATATGTTTCTAAGCTGTTATCCGCGTATTAGTCACTATTCGGATAAAATAACATTGTTTTTTCCTGCAAACATTGTTAGCAGAAACACAAAAAGTTTATGAATTTGAATATTGGGGTGGTAAAGCCCACCACACTGGGCACCGAAAACTCGCGACGCTCATCAGTCAACACTATCGACAACTCGATCTAAATTATCTTGACAAAATCACTTGAATTATTACCGAAAATGAATTTTTAACTATGCCAGACAACAGAGCCATGCAATCACTTGTATTAATGAAATTTTTTATAATTTTACCATCAACCCGTCAAGTTGTACTGTTTGTTATTTGTATTCCCAAGTCATTATAAAACTTTGAGTTTTAAATGATTTCTCTCAAAAATACAGAATGGGAATTTTCTGCTGGATACCAATGGGATTTTGACCTGGTTTCTCCGACAGAGTATCCAAAATCCATGTAGGTACGTTTGTCCATCACCAACAACAACAACACAAAACAAACAAAAAAAGGAGGACGGAATCGGGAAATGAGATGGGATACCGGGTCATCTTTCACTCGCCATGTGCTTTTCTTTACAGAATCTACGTGGTCAGGGGCAATCGAATCATAGACTTAGGGTTGGAGGAGGCAAGAGACTTGATGGTTGGGAGAGAGAACCCAGCCTCGGATTTCACATCTGGCTGCAAGGGGGTATTGGTGGATTATTTTGTCGGAACGTTAATTAGTGATGGATCAGGATGCTGGTCGATTAATTAACAATCAGCATACTCTGGCGGCCAATTGGTACCTGCTCGGACTACATCGTACTGTCGATAAATGTGGATCACTAACATGCGACAGCCTTATCAATGCCATTTTGATGCAGCAGTAGCAGCAGCATCACAACCAGATCTTTTATGATGGTGGATTTCCCTATCTTACTTTGTTATTTAGCAGAGCTAATTAATTTCTTTCCTAACTGATAGTATGTCCAGTGGGTATCTGACGTCATTTTTCTTGTAGTGCAATAAGTCTATTTCCTTACGTGTAACAAAAACAAACATCTAGTTCAGCACAAATTGTATGTAATTGAAATTGTAGACTCGTGCAATTCATAAGACACATCTGACCGACGTTCACATCACCGGACAGGATGGTTTACACCTGGTAACATCAGGCTTCTCCATGAGTCTGTCCATCGCGTCTGTGGACATGATATCTTCGTCTGAGGATGACACAGTGAACGTGGTGCCAGCCGAGTCGCCGGCGACGTTGCCGCATCCCAGCAGGGTGCTGATGCTTTTAGGACCCTCGAATTCCACCTGCAGAGATCAAACAAGTCAATTTGAGTCACACTATAGGGCCTCCGACCCTGAGGCCCCCCCGCCGGAGGGCTCTGCTTTCTGGGCCACCGGAGTGACCCCCCCCCCCCCAAAAAAAAGGGAATATTTAGGCCAAGCCAAAGTGATATCATAGTTGAATCTAGTGCATTCCCAAAATTTCATTAAAGAAATGAAAATAATTGTAAAGTATTGAGTGGCAAGTATTTGCAAAAAACCCCACTAAAGGACCTAATTTTGTGCTGGCTGATTTAAAATTAAGGATTTGAATTACAAAATATGGCAGCGTCTACATGTGTACAACTTTTGAATCATTCGCTTCTAGAAACAAATATCAACCGTACATGCAACGAGCATTAGCATTTAATTTGCATTTAATCTCACTACTACCAGCTGACGCCGTAAGGATTATTCATCGTATAAAACGAAGATCGGATTCTGCATCGCATTGATCACGATGATGTTGAAACTGATTGAGCCCCGGTCCCACCTGCGGACGGACTCCTCTCTTGCGGCCGTTGATCTTGGTGTAGGACCCGTCCTTGGCGAAGTAGGTCTGTCCGTCGGCCATTACAAAGGCGGCGTCGGGAGCGTCGTTCACACCGCGCCACCACTTGGAGATGCGTCGGGGATACGCGGCGTTCACATTTGGCGTCCCTGTGAAGTCGAACCTCCAGAAATCTCCGCCTACACGTACGGAGACGTATAAGCCAGACATTAAACGTACTAGACATTGATCAGACTGTGCATTAAACTCTCTAGAGCACTTCCCAGTGTTCCTTGATCACCTTTTTTATTTATTTCTCTTCTATCAAGCTTCTTTTAGACTTAAGCCTAACATCCTTTCTTGACTCCTTCCTATAGATAAACGCTAAGTGGCGAGATTTGCAGACCTTGCAGAGATTTATGACATCTTCAGGTGGGGGGGAATAAAATACTTGATATAATGGCCCAAATAAGAGTTTTCTCAAAAAAAAATCCAGAATATTAGTTGGCTCTCCACACTATCTTGAGCTACTTCGGAAGATACCTATTTGCGACTCTCAACTCTCTGGTAAATTGGTTTGTTAATGGTGTTTAACGACGCACTGTTTTGAGAACTGGCCCCGTGGCACTGGTTTAACGGCATCGTTGAATGAAAGGGTGATAATGAACCTAACTCAAACTAGAAAGGTTGAGGAGAAATCTGGTGCCGGCACGTAGCCTACTCCTGTCGAAAAGCACCGAGGGGAACACCGGCATTACTTCCTGTCCAAAGAACAGTACCTACAACTTGAACAACAGGATTCCTCCGCTAATCCGTGCTGTCGAGAGGTTGATAAGAAAGGCGTGTGAAGTTGTCGTTCTAACTTCAAACCCACCAACCTCTCTCCCGAACAGAACTGATCATGTGCATGATGGTCACCCATCAAACAGTTAGCTCTCAACTCACTCTATCCTCACCTTTAAAAAAGTAAATCTGTCCATTGTGTGGCCAAACGAAGGCCGAGTCCACGAGTCCACGAAGTCGGGAATCCCCGGGAAGCGTTTGGAGATGGGCATCGGGTAGGCATCGTCGAGCGCGTTGTCCTGGTAACGCCAGAAGCTTGCGCCGGAGAAGAAGTAGGTCTTGCCGAACTCCGGATGCGAGAACGCCGCGTCGCGACGCAGGCCGGAAGTCCCGGCCACATTGTCTGCACGACGCCAGGGAAGCTGTTGCTGACGCCGGCGCTGTCCAGGACCCAGTATTTTTGACCTGAGCAAAGAGAAACTTCCGTAATCACAGAATTTTTGCATTAGAAAAAAATGGCAAAACCATATACCCAACCAAAACATTGTTGATATTACTCTAAACCGGTAAGGTGAAAGAACTGGGTTCGACTTCTTTGGAATGAATATATCGTTTCCAATAATAATCTACTCTGAATGCAACGAGTAATTTCAGTTTGACTCAAATCAACACTACCCCTTGGTCCCATTAATGCAGACACTTCATAAAATTAAAATTCATGCATGTTGATAGGGGATTTCACCTGTAACTTACCTGTGATGAGGTAGGTGACATCATTGAGGTCGGTGAAGATCGTGTCCACCTTTGGTTTTTGGCAGAGTGATCGCGACCCGTACAAACTCTGCAAGCAGGATTTGCAAGCAGAATGTCTAGCTGTCACCAATACAGACCACTAACTTGCTAAGGCGCTGCTAGTGTTGCTAACGTGTCACCATTGTTGGCATTAGGCGAGGGGAAGCAAACAATCGATACAATAAACAAAATAGTATAGCAATTAGCAACCCAAGCAGCGCATAGCATAAAAAAAAATATATATATAGAAAAACTATTTAAGTGGGTAAGCTAAGTCCCAAAAACTCAAACTTTTCCTGACGTTTTGAAAAGCTGTGCTGCCTGCCTTATCAAGGGTTTCAAACCCAGTTAAGTAGTTTTTCTAAAATCTAAAATAAATCTAAAAAGCTAAGATTAGGATTAGACTCCTAGGAAAGTAAAAACATAAATTACTTGTATCCCTTGAATATCGTCCTCGTGCAGCCAGAAGTCCGGTTGGTCTCCGTTGTAGAAGGGTGCCATCGGCGCGGCCTTGACCTCCGAGTGACCCAGCCCCAGGTTGTGTCCGAACTCGTGGGCTACCACCTGGAACAGGTTGGTACCTGCCGCGGGGAAATGCCGGCCATTCCTGCATTGTTTTCACTTCGTTGTTTCTTTGCGGTAAGAAACAGTTGCCTTGTTGAGATGTGGGATGATATTGTCATGTAATCATTTATGTACAAGCAATTTATATGCGTGGGTTTAAGACAGTGTAGAGTCAATTACTTTTCAAATGCTCTTCTATGGCACCTGTTTTATGATTTCAGATGTCATTCAATCACATTACCAATAAGCCACTACCAATTAGTCAATAAAACAATTAATTGCATTACCAATTAACTGGATAAAGTAATTTGTTAGAAATAACTTTTACTCAATTGGATGAGATATTGGTTTTCACTGGTGGAAGCTTACGCCAGTAGTAAGCAATTGTTGGTGGGTTTGCTAGTAAGATTACATGTTGCTTCTTCCCCTTCTCTCCCGAGAGCCCTTTCCTCACCCAGCGAAGCAGGAATCTTCTGCGGCCGAATAGCTCAGTTGGTCAGAGCAACCGCCCGGCAAGCGGCAGGTCCTGGGTTCGTATCCCGGTTCGGACGCGCATTTTTCCTGCCTAGCAAACCCACTTACTCAATTTCCTAACACTCGTTAATAATCACAAATCTTGGGCGAAAACAATTTACTATTGCTGGCTCATATTGCTATTAAAATCCAGTACCGTTCAACGCCCACCTATTTTTGCAATCTGGCGCCACGTAAGTGCCTCCACCATTGAGTATGGAAACCCAATGGCTCCACCTCCCTGCTCCTCCTCCTCACCAGCATCACTTGCCCGCGTCCACTCTTCGGCGTCGTCGAAGTGCGCCCTGCCATCGGTGGGAGTGAACGCGTGCGCCAGAACTCCACTCGGCCTGTCGAACGCGTTGCTAGCGCCGTCCCCGAACCGGATGTTGATGTCGGGGATGCCGTCGGGAATCACGCTGAACTCGAGGTCGATGTCCGACGTCAAACGCTCTGGCGATCTCCTGGTCAACTTGTTCTTTGCTCAGGGTGCTGCTTGGGTACGCAGTGACGCGATAGCTTAGCTTCTTCTTTGGCCAGCCGCCATCCGCTGTCAGAGGTGTCAGAGGGTCAGATACCTCGTTATCGTCTTACCAACATCTTGGTTTAACAACTCTAAAGATTTCCCAGGGAAATTGATTGAAAACACGCCTTTTTTTTAAAATCAAATGTGAAGGAGACTTTTCAATGCATTTTTGGAGAAAGTCAATTGAAATAAAAATTTGCTTGTTAGTTTCTTGTTAACTTATTTTTCAGGACCAGTGACCACCGATTTGAAATCGCCGTGGCGCCGATAAGGTTCGAGCACTATAACGGCAGGATTTCCATCACCAACACTAACGAAGCACAAAAAATTGCCATGTAAAAGCTTGCCTTTTAAAATTGGGGGCTCTTGAGTAATTGACCTAGTTTTACGTTGACCTGAAAATGTTGACCTCCAGCTACGTCGTTTAATTTACACATACTACCTACCTACACCATATAATGGTCAATGATCAATAGGGAAATATTGGAAAGTTTTGTAGGCATTCAAAAACACGTGAAAAAAGATAATTTTAATGATTTCTGACTGAACCCTTTAGTGGAATGAACATCATTACCTGCTCCAGCTCCAATTTAAATTGTATTATTGATCAAATTAGTAGGAAATATTTTTCATTTTAAGAACACTTACAATTAATTCAAAACGAATTTTCGACTTTACCCTCAGTGTATAATATTTTGAATCAAAGGCAATCTAGAGTTGATCATATTAGGGGAAATATTAATGTGTACATTTGTTTTACATTCAGAGAATCCACGAGGTGTTACTGTCACTTTCTTGTCTGACATCCCACATTTCGGCATCGTCATCATCTTCTCTGTCCATGTCCAACGACCCTAGAAGGAATCAATGACATTAACAATTCTCAAGTGAAAAAAGATTGGATTATCAATATTTGAACTCTGATAACACAAAGAAAATAGGTATCTCTGCCCAGTTTTCAGGCTAAATTGAAAAACTAAATAAAAATCTCAAATCTGAAATCAAAGCAATTTCTGATTTCTAACAAGAAAAGCCAGTTAGGTTATTTCCCTGTCTTTCATAACGAGATAAGGAAATCACAACCCAGGTGGCTTTTATTTTTGTGTATCCTCACTTTTCCTTGGACGGAAAATGCATGGAATTTGATGGAATTAAAATGCAAACAAATAAATAACTGTTAAAATGTAATCAACAAGACAAGATGTTGATCGCACCTGACGGCTTCATGACAGCCATCTTTTGAAACTGTGTCGACTGTTTCTGATTCGCATTTTTGTTTACGCTTCTCCTCGAAAAGGATTTTAGATTCTCATTTCGATAACAGAACAAAAGCTTGATTACTCATGATTCTATTTCATCGTAAAGCCTTACCAAAACCTAAACAATTTTAACAGGTTATTTTCATATCCACATATTTTTAAGGCCATGTTTCGACAAACACGACCGACACCTTCCGGAATTTCCACCAATCCCAAGCGCGCTTGGACGGAGAAGCCTGGTCCGATTGGAACGAAGTGACATTGTCAGGCTTTTGATGACGGAAACACGGCGACATGGTAATCTAGCGAAGCCCATCGCTCGGCCTCCCCTGGTGCCACGAGGGTGCGCGGGGTGCCGTTGGAAAGCGCACATTTCCAAAAAACCGGCAATTCCCACGGCACCCCAAAGATTTGCTTAGCGATTTTCCGGCGAGTCTTTCAATTCAAACGACTATTTCAGTGACGAACGTTCGGCGCAGAGCTTTGCAAGAAAAAACACAACACCGTTGCTATGGGTCCAATCGTTGTGAAACTTTCACGATGTCGAGCCAAAAGATGGAGCTAAATGCGTACCAAATTTGGTCGAGATCAGTTTAGCCAGACGCCCAAAAACCGTTATTCTATCGAAGACCACGGTCATTCTCCAGAAATCGATTTCAAACTTCACGAGACTGGAAAACACACTTGTAAAAGGCTTACCGTCTTCTGGTTTTCAACAAAAAAGAGTTCAATTCTTTATCTACCATTTAGTCCCTAATTCGATGTCCGGCGTAGATTCAAAATTGCCGATATTTCCATTTTTTGACAACCCCAGACATTTTCATGTTTAAAAGCAGTCTAGGTTTTTCCCACCCGAGCAAGCCCGAGCAAGCTTCTTTCGCGGTCCCGACCACGGCTTCTGAAGTGCTACACTACCTGCGCAACCTCCCCAACGGCAAGGCGCCCGGGGAGGACGGTATCACCAACCTTGTGCTGAAGGAACTGCCATCATCCGCAGGCACAAGGTTACTCGCTATCTTCAACGCTAGCTTGAGTTTACAGCACTTTCCACGGCCGTGGAAGGAAGCCAAGGTGATTGTGTTTCCAAAGCCAAACAAATCGCTAAGAGATCCAGCAAACTATCGTCCAATCAGTCTTCTGAGCGGACTTAGCAAACTGCTCGAAAAGGTCATGCTAACACGGCTCTCAGGCCATTGTCAGAACAGGGGGCTGCTAATCAACCAGCAGTTTGGATTCCGGCCCGAGCACTCGACTAACCATCAGTTGCTGCGTGTGGTCAACCACATCTCACATGGTTTCAACTGGAAAAAACACACCGGCGTCGTCTTCCTGGACGTCGCCAAGGCGTTTGACCGGGTGTGGCACACAGGGCTACTGCGAAAGATGATCAAGATGGAGTTTCCGAACTACCTTGTGAATCTGGTGTCGAATTATCTCAGCGGGAGATCTTTTCATGTCACCATGGGAGGGGAGCGATCATCCACCCGACCCATCGCAGCCGGTGTGCCGCAGGGGAGCCTAGTTGGGCCCTTTCTCTTCAATGTGTTCACCAACGACATCCCGGTGGACCTGCCCAAGACCGAGCTAGCACTCTACGCAGACGACGCGGCCATCCTGGTCCAGTCTCGCAGCATGCGGCTGGTCGAGCAGAATCTCCAATCGTCACTCGACCGTCTGAGCACGTGGTACGAGGACTGGCGTATCGCACTCAACACCGCGAAAACCACCGCCACCCTGTTCACCAGGAAGCGAAGTGCCAAAGCCAACCCTCCGAGCATCACACTGCAAGGACAGCAAATCACCTGGTCGGAAACCAGCAAGTATCTGGGAGTCATCCTGGATTCTAAGCTGAGCTGGAAGCCTCATGTCGAGACAGTCAGGAACCGCGCAATCGGCAAGATAGGATCACTGATGCCTTTGTTCAAATCGAAGACAATGTCCATCGATTCAAAACGAAGACTTTACGTGACCATCATCAGACCAACCATCAGCTACGCATCGCCAGTCTGGTGCATGTGCAAGCTAAGTCTCTTTGCCAAGATGCAGCGCGTGCAGAACAGGGCCCTTCGCGCAGTCGCCGGCCTGCCCCAGTTCACACGCACCGACGATATCCACCGAGAACTCGAAGTAGAAACTCTCGAAGAGTTCGTCAACAGGCTGAACGTGGACTTCTTTGCGGAGCTGCCCTCCAATAAGAACCCACTGATCTCAGGCCAAGCTGCCTACATCACAATGCCTCATGACAAGTACCCGAGGCCACACGCAGCCCTGCCCCTCTAGCGTGTCCGGCTTGCCGGTTTCAAGATATAACAACCCCGACATGAATTTTCCAAACCACCCCTTAGGGAATCACGCGTAATGCGGATAATCCCTCCCATCCTCGGCTAGGTGTGCGAGTTCCTCGCACACCAACACCGACAACAAGTACGGACGGAGGTGACTTCTATATTCTCCCGGTAATCGAACGTATTTCTCCGTCAAACGTACCAACTCACCGCAGCTTTCGAGATGGCAGACACAGCAGCAGTCGCAGCACCGGCGCCCGCCCCCGCGGCCTTGGCCTCCCCGGCCAAGAAGGCAGCCAAGTCGGCGGCGGCGTCGAAGCAGGCGCGCGGCAAGCCGGCGCACCCGCGCACCTCGGAGATGGTCAACGGCGCGATCAAGGCGCTGAAGGAGCGCGGAGGCTCGTCCCTGCAGGCGATCAAGAAGAACATCTCCGCCAACTACAAGGTCGACGCTGAGAAACTGGCGCCGTTCATCAAGAAGTACCTCAAGTCGGCGGTGACGAGCGGCGAGCTCGTGCAGACCAAGGGAAAGGGCGCGTCTGGCTCGTTCAAGCTGTCGAGCGCCAAGCCCGCTGCCGGTGCTGCCAGCAGCAGCGGCGTGGTCAAGAAGCCCAAGGCGGTCAAGTCCACCGTCGGCAAGGTGGCGGCCGCCAAGAAGAAGTCCGTCAAGTCGGTGACCAAGCGCGCGGCGTCGTCGCCTGCCAAGAAGAAGAGCGTCAGCGCCGTCAAGAAGACGTCGGCGTCGCCTGCCGCTGCGAAGAAGGCGCCGAAGGCTGCCAAGGCTGTCGTCGCAGCGAAGCCGAAGAAGGCTGCCGCGCCGGCCAAGGTGCAGAAGAAGGTGGCCAAGTCGCCCGCCAAGAAGCCGAAGACGCCCAAGCCGAAGAAGGCAGTCGCTGCCAAGGCGAAGCCGGCGCCGGCGAAGAAGGCGACGTCCACCAGTCGCAGCCGCAAGTGAGCTCGCTCGTGCTGGCGTTCGCAGCCGTGGCGAGGAAACAAACGGCCTTTTTCAAGGCCTCCAAAACAATCCAAAAAGAGCAGTCGGCACCGACGACACCCCATCTTACACCTTCCTGTCCCCTCGCAACGATATGTCCAGTGAGGAGGAATTCGACAAAGCTCACCTTGGACCGGTCACCCATCCAAGTACTGATTAAAGCCGATGTCGCTTATTTTTCCAATTGGAAAAATCCCGTTTGCCTTTAACACTCATGATACCCTTGAAAACTAGATGCCAGATGCCAAATACTAGATGCTAGAAACTTGATTAATGCTTACTGGTGTTTAAAGAGGCACTTTTTTGACAAAAGGTGATGATGAACCTAACCTAGCCTAGAAGGGAGTAGGGGTACTCCTGTCGAAACGCACCGAGGGGACCACCGGCTTTACGTCCCTTCCGAAGCACGGCACAACTCGAACAACAGGATTCCTCCGCTAATCCGTGCTTTCGAGAGGTTGATAAGCAAGGCGAGTGAAGTTGTCGTAATAACTTCAAACCCTCCGACCTCTCTCCCGAACAGAACCGATCATGAGCATGATGGTCACCCATCAAACACCTAACTCTGCGCGATGTTGCTTAACTTCGGTGATCTCAATAAAACCGTTGTTTCCAACGTTCGGTATCAGTTTTTAAGAAAATTCGCAGCTTTTTTTAATCACGTTTCACTAGAAGCCATACCATGCACATATTTCGACCAAACTGTGCTGGAGCCGACATCTGCGTACAAATTTAACTGTTTTTTTCTAGCGCTTATCTTCAAAACGAATTTTTTGCTGCGTGATGTTGCTTAACTTCAGTGCACTCACGAAAACTGGTGTTTCCAACATGCCGTTCGGTACCAGACACTGGATACTAGTACTGGATACTACTACTGTATATACTGGATACTACTAGTACTGGATACTACTAGTACTGGATACTAGTATGCGAGATACTAGATACTAGAAACTTGCTATATCAATTTTATATTCTCCTACGATTATTAATCTATATGTTTCTTAGCTCTATTGATCGAGCGCATCAACCAGTCCAGGGATTCGAACCCGGCTCCTCCAACCATAAGAGATAGGAAACGTGTAGCTCAAGCAAGGACCGGGTATTGGCGATGAGATGTATTGAGTTTCACCAACCGGTGCTCCTGGCGGCGTCTTAGCGTCGGCGTCTGAAGATTGATGCACGCGTCCCAGCAGCCACCTCCTGCCTCACGACGCCTTCGGAACATGCAGCCTGGAACAGAACGCGTTCACATCGTTAGAAGTTAGCGAGAATCTGGGATATAGCTAACATAAGTTGGCTTAAGCCCTAGCATACACGTAGGCTACCGGCATGATGTGCCTGTCGGGCGGGTTGCCGAAGTTGGGGTTCTAGAATTTAGTTTTTAGAATTTAAGATATTTCAAGTGATATACATGCATATACACCGTGGCATTCACGTACGCTAGCAGGATGACGTGCCTGATCGTTAGGTTATTAAAACGTTCATATCTCGAAAAATTATTAAGAACAGGATTACGATATTGGCACGTAGGTACATAGCATGAAACGAAATAGCTCAAAAGTGATAGATTTTCTGGCCTTGAAAAAGGCCTTTTGTTTCCCGATGAAGGGGATGAAAGGGATGGAATTAGGCGCGCTCCCCTCGGATGCGTCGGGCGAGCTGGATGTCTTTCGGCATGATGGTGACTCGCTTGGCGTGGATCGCGCACAAGTTGGTGTCTTCAAAGAGACCGACCAGGTACGCCTCGCTGGCTTCCTGCAACGCCATCACAGCCGAGCTCTGGAAGCGCAGGTCGGTCTTGAAGTCCTGCGCGATTTCGCGGACGAGCCGCTGGAAGGGCAGCTTCCTGATGAGCAGCTCCGTGCTCTTCTGGTAGCGACGGATCTCTCGCAGGGCGACGGTGCCTGGCCGATAGCGATGGGGCTTCTTCACTCCGCCGGTGGCCGGCGCGCTCTTGCGGGCCGCTTTGGTGGCGAGCTGCTTGCGCGGCGCCTTCCCTCCGGTCGACTTCCTTGCTGTCTGCTTGGTACGGGCCATTGCTGCTTGATGCTGCGTGTGATCTCAAAACTATGATTTTGCCCTTTTTGTTAACTTTCGGAGCGTCCTGATTGGTTAATTCGTTGATTGGTGGAAATATCAGGTAAACCCAAGGTCGATGCGTTTGTCCACCCTTGATGCAGCCCCAAAAGAACCAGGGACACACAAATCAGGCCCAAAAAATGGTTCAAAATACTTTTCACGCGTTACACAATTTTAGCAGTCAAAAAACGTCAGGACGACGCCGTCAAAGGACGCCGCCGATGGGGCAGTTGAGATTCCAATAATGTGATTAGTCGCTTTGAAAGTGGCAAAGTTGATTAGGGCGGCAATTTTCAAATTTTTGGCACAGTGTACCGAGACTTCTCATCTCCACTCAACATGACCGGACGCGGCAAAGGAGGCAAAGGACTGGGAAAGGGAGGCGCCAAGCGACACAGGAAGGTGTTGCGTGACAACATCCAGGGCATCACGAAGCCCGCGATCCGTCGTCTGGCTCGCCGAGGCGGAGTCAAGCGCATCTCGGGGCTGATCTACGAGGAGACGCGCGGCGTGCTCAAGGTGTTCCTCGAGAACGTGATCCGCGACGCCGTCACCTACACCGAGCACGCCAAGAGGAAGACCGTCACCGCCATGGACGTCGTCTACGCGCTCAAACGCCAGGGACGCACCCTCTACGGATTCGGCGGCTAAACCATCTGACACCTCGCTACACGAAACAACAAAGGTCCTTTTCAGGACCACCCAATTCTATTCACATCTGAGCCTTGTACGTTATCAACGTTCGCTTACGTTCGCTTAGGTATGGAGAACGTAGTAAGCACATAAACAATGAGATTTATTGATCCTTTATGCTATCAAAGTTTCGAAGTGATTATTCGAAAATATGTCTCTTGATATGATTATGATGAACTTGGATAACTTAACGTTTGCCGACGTTCATATTTTGTATAATTGCACACAAACTCTGCGTCATACTGAACTTCCCTGCACAGGTCAGCTCAGGACGACCAATTTCTATTCTGCACATTGAAAATGCTCGTGACCTGCTTGTACATACTTAGTATATTTTACATTATTCATATATTTCATATTATATTTTTTAATTGACCTGTCACTCTTGTGATCAAATTGGGCGCAAAACTTCCTCACAATGTTGTTATAAAACGTTTTATGGAAACAATAAATAAATAAATAAGTTACACAGTTTTTGTGCAGAGCGTAGTATGCACTAATATGACTGTGTAGACAGACCTTGTTCCTTGACGCTTGGCTCCTTGGGCCCAGTGCGATTAACATTTGTGCTTTAGGGGCTATCAAGTTAAAGTCTGTGTGTGTAGGCAACTTTGTAATACGAGCTTGCCGTATTATTGAATTAGCCGTATGTAATTGGAAGTAAGATCATTTCTTCCGGCAATCGCTAATGTTGTTCACGCTAATGTCGTACACGTCATTCACGTGAACGTGAACGTGTAACGCTTCCGCTAAACGCCAAATTATAACGCTGTGGGTTTGGGCGCCAAGTTATTTATTCCCAGGTAAAATAACTAAAACCGTGCTCTCTATCTAAACTTATTTATTCTTCACTCTACAAATACACTTGTTCGTTACACTTCAAAAGCTATATCCAGACTGACTCGCTCATACCGCCTGTCCCTCCTTTATATAAGTGACACCTTCTAGAATTATCCAAGCTCCTCGAATATTCCAGAAGGGTCCCGACCCAGGTAGTTTTGGCTACTCGAATGTTCTAAACTGGTTTTCGATACTGTTCGTATCGAAAACATGTAACTCGTTACATTACCCCCTATCTTAAAAAAATACAAAATACCATTAATGTAATACAAAAATAAACTATTCAACTTCTGACTCATTTTCTGAAAAGTCCTCTTCTTGGGCGATGTCGCAGTCATCTTCGGTTTCGACTTTTTGTACCGGCTTCAAATCTTTGGTATGCCAGTTACCAATTGGCTTACCCTGTTGATCGACCAGTTCATAGACCAACGGGGACCTCTTTTTCCTGACCACAAAAGGGCCGGTGTATTTCGGCGCTAAACTCGCGGTGAACTTATTAGCTGCGTTAGACTGTGCAAAATTCCTCTTCCAAACTTCTTCTCCGACTTCGAATTCCCTGTGGCGTCGTCGTAGGTTGTACACCTTTTGGTTGGCATCGTATGCTTTCTTGAGTCGGAGTCGGACTTCCTCGTACAATTCTTCTAATCTTCTATGTCTTTCGATCAAGTTTTGGCGATTCCCGACTTCTATAGGGGCATTTTCGGGTACCGTATCAGCATCACCGTGGAACTTCCCAGATAGATTAATCTCGCGTCCGAAGTTTAAGAGATTCGGGGTGCAACCAGTACTTTGGTGCTTGGCTGATCTTATCGCGTACCCAACTTCGTGGATGTGTTTATCCCATTGGTTATGCTTGTTTCGGATATAACTCCCGATCATAGTTTTAATAACCCGATTTACCCGTTCAGTTGGGTTAACTTGTGGGTGGTAACTGGGATTATAAATGATCTTCGTGTCGAACTTCTTCATAAAGGCCTTGAAGGTAGAGCTCGTATATTGTGGGCCATTGTCACACTGTAGATATTGCGGAGCCCCATATATCAGGAAAACTTGGTCCTCGAGGCGTCTCAAAATCGTAGCAGTCCTAGCTTCTCTCAGCGGGAACAGCAATGTGAACTTGGTAAAGAAATCTGATACAACTAATAAGTACTTGTTGTTCTTTGAAGACCGAGGGAACGGGCCCATTAAATCGGACGAAATCATTTGCCATGGCCTTGAAACCATCCGTCGGTGTCCCATTAATCCGGCGGGCTTGCATTGTTCCACTTTATACTGGGCGCAAACGTGGCATTTCCCTATGTACTTGCGAACATCACTCTTCATGGCTGGCCAATAATAACGTTCGGCAATTCTTTTCCAGGTTTTAAAAATACCGAGATGCCCTGAGGTTTCGGCGTCATGGGATTCGTGTAACACTTTGTTCCTCAGATCTTTTGGGATGACAATTTTCCAATTGCTCCCTAATCCCATGTCAAGCTGAGAATTATCGTTGACCTTCTTATATAGATTATAATTTTCCACCCTCCAATCCGGGAAACTCTGAGGATTTCCGGTGACTCTTGACTTCATCTTGTTCCACCATTTATCCGCTACTTGCTCGTGGACGGTGATGAGGTCGAGGACAGGGCTTATCGCTCTCGACAAAGCATCCGGCACAACATGTTCACTACCTTTCCTATGCTTGATGTCAAAATCGAATTGTTGCAACCTGATAGCCCAGCGGGCTAGTCTTCCAGTGGGATCCTTTAAATTGTTTAACCACAATAAAGAATGGTGATCGGTAATTACCGAGAAACGGCTACCCTCCAGGTAAGGGCGCATCTTCTCAATAGCCCAAATGACGGCCAAACACTCCCGTTCGGTCGGCGAGTAATTCCTCTCTTCTTTCGTCAAAGACCGGCTATAATAAGCGATCACTTTCTCTCCATCTTCAAATTCTTGAGATAGCACACTCCCGATACCATAGGCGGATGCATCCGTTTGTACCGAAAAAGGACGATCAAAATCCGGGCAAGTGAGTATAGGAGGCGTAACTAACTTTTCTTTGACTTGTCTGAAAGCTTCTTCGGCCTCTGTAGTCCAGTTCCATTGGACGTTCTTGCGTGTCAAATTATGAAGTGGGGACATGAGGATGGCGAATGAAGGTATAAAACGCTTATACCACGACACCATTCCCACAAAACGCTTTACCTGCTTGCTTGACTTAGGTGCAGGATAGTCCAAGATAGCGCTGATCTTCTCAGGGTCGACGTGCAGACCGTACTGATCCACCACATAGCCGAGATATCTTAACTCCTTTCTTCCAATTTCACACTTTTCTCTATTGATCGTAAGGTTCGCCGCCCTTAACCTCCGGAGAACTTCTTCGAGGACTTCCGTGTGTTTCTCAAAGGTAGACGTGGCTATAATGATGTCGTCAAGGTAAACAAAGACATACGGTTCCAAGTCGTGACCTAAAACTTGATCGATCAGTCGTTGCCAAGTCGCCGCACTGTTATGTAGGCCGAAAGGCATCCGGGTAAATTGGAACAGTCCTCTTCCTTGCACCGTAAACGCGGTTTTTTCTTGACTATCTTTCTCTAGAGGCACTTGCCAATAGGCACTCTTCAAGTCCAAAGATGAAAGATATCTCGCTTCTCGCAGGCGATCCAAAATAGAAGACACATAAGGTATCGGATATGCATCTTTGACGGTAACAGCGTTGACTTTGCGAAAGTCCACCACAAATCGGTAGGAACCGTCTTTTTTCTTGATTAAAAGCATAGGCGACGACCATGGACTCTTTGATTTTACCACTACTCCTAGCTTGATCATATTATCCAGTTCATTGTGGATTGACCGCAGTACTACCGGAGAAACTGGATAATACCGTTGTTTTATTGGCGAAGCGTTGCCTGTATCAATCCTGTGCTCGATCGACCTGTGACATCCCAAATTCTCGGACATCTTCGCCAAGTATCGCGTTGTTATTTCGGCGAGTTTCATTCTTTCTTCTTCGCGGATTGACTTTTCTTCTATGGAATCCACAGTGTTGTAGTCATCTTGTTCCACATTCGGGTTCGTAAAGGTCCAGGTCGCAGTGGTTACATTCGGAATGATACCCATAATCTTCCAAAAATCTATGCCCAGGGTTAGGATGATCGGTAAGCTCTTCACCACCAACACAGGTATCACTCGGAGGCGGTCTTCTAGTTCGAATGGGATATAGACGACAAAATCGACTGCGCATCGCTGTCCGCTCGCCACAGTGATGAACGTGTTTACTTTCTCCATGCTCCGCTTCAACCCTAATTGGGAGATAAACCTCCATCCTTCACCTCCAATCACGGTGCGATTGGCGCCACTATCCAATAAACCCTTTAAATGAATCCCCATAATCTTCACGAAAAGGTAAGCTCTTGCATCTTTTCCCATAAAGAGTAATTGGTCTAGTTGCATCTCTCCTCCCGTCAATTCTTGTAATGCGTCCTCTTCTCTGGTCGGAGAAAATTGCCGAGGACCTATCGCAAATTTTCTCCCCTCTCGTTTTCCGAATTATTGCAATTTTTGCAGGATCGGCGGATAACGCCCACCGCCCCACAGCCGTAGCAGAAGGTTTTCCTTGCTTTTTCTTGAGGGATGTCGTATTGTTTTCTGGCTTCTATAGCCCTCCCGTGGTTCGTGATCTTACTCATGTTGGTCGAGTTAGCACCTGCGATTGCATGTCTTCTACCTTGGTATGCCAGATCGGGTTCCAACAAGGACCGGCTATCTGTTGGTGGGGGTCGATATTGCTCTGCTTGGATCTTTCCTAGTTCCAATTTCTTACAAATCTTTGAAAATTCATCCACAGATTCAAACTCCAAACAGCTGAGTGCTTCGATCAAATATGGTAAGACGTTTCTCTTTAGAATCCTGAGTTTTGATTGCTCTGTTACCGGGTTGGGTAGCCTCGCAAACAGGCATAGCATGGTGCGTACGTACTGACCCACTTTCTCCCCAGATCCTTGTGTTCTCCTTTTAATTTCCTCCCAGAGCTTCTCTTCATAATCCACCGGAAGGAACTCCTCTTTAAGGCCTACGACAAAGTGATCCCACGAATTAAACTGCCTTCTCACGGTGCGGAACCACATAAGGGCACTTCCTTCCAGGAGGTCAATCGCCGATCTCCAAAGATCTTCGTCGTCCACATTCCTGGCAGTCTTTAATTCTTCAACTCTTTCAAGAAATTCGTGGACACTAAGACTATTTTCGTCTCCCGAGAAACGAAGGTTCCATTGGCACACAGGCGTCTGATGTCGAATTACCGAATGATGAATAGTCTTATCGTTTTTGACAGGAGTCTCCTTGATACGACCGCCTTCCGCTTTAGAAATGAATTTCTCGAATCCTTCATGAACATCGGGAAGCTCAGGACTTGCTTCCTCGTCGGACTCGTCCATTGCTCCCTCGGCCGAAGAATTAAGTTGGTTGTATAATGATAGAACCTTGCGTAAGATGGTCGACCGGGACGTCATATCCGATGACTCCAAGGCTTGAATTCTCTCGGCCCTTCCAAGCACATGCGTCAACTTACTGTCGATTAATTTATAAACTGGATCTAGTCGGCCTCCTTTGAAAGTAAGAAGCAACGATTCTATTTCCACCAGTTTCTCTTCGCAACTCCTGATCTCTCCTTTGACTTCCATAACGATCGAAGGCATGACTAATTTCCCTTCACGTTCTAGCTTCAGCAACTGTCGGAAGGACTTACGCATTTCTTCAACTGTGGCGACTTCGGTGATCCCGCGAATACTTAGTTCGTAGGTCAACTCATCCTTCGACAGCCTGTTAATTTCCATCTTCACCACGAATTTCAACCGTTTGCCCCACGTTGGGCGCCAATTTGTAACGCTTCCGCTAAACGCCAAATTATAACGCTGTGGGTTTGGGCGCCAAGTTATTTATTCCCAGGTAAAATAACTAAAACCGTGCTCTCTATCTAAACTTATTTATTCTTCACTCTACAAATACACTTGTTCGTTACACTTCAAAAGCTATATCCAGACTGACTCGCTCATACCGCCTGTCCCTCCTTTATATAAGTGACACCTTCTAGAATTATCCAAGCTCCTCGAATATTCCAGAAGGGTCCCGACCCAGGTAGTTTTGGCTACTCGAATGTTCTAAACTGGTTTTCGATACTGTTCGTATCGAAAACATGTAACTCGTTACAAACGAGGGAACGCCGGATTCGCCATCTGCACCTGGTATGCACTCGGGAATATGTCAGAATGGAGTCATGTGACTCAAAGTGTCACAGGCTAATATGATCGTACCAATAATATATGATATGATAAGTTTAGGGGAATCCAAACACAAGGGAGATTAGGGGGAAATACCCTCGGCGAAATGCTCTCTGGAGATGTTATGCATTCGGGAATTCACGTACGATTAGAATTGCGAAATATGACTTGGGGTATCGTTTGTCGGGCTGGTAGTAAACGTATCAACTCTGATGTAAGTGTTTTGGGTGGCCTTTAAAAAGGCCGATTGTAGTCAGCGGGATGGAGTGGCTGGAACGTCTTGTCAACGTCCTACTTCGAGCTGGTGTACTTGGTGACCGCCTTGGTCCCCTCGCTGACGGCGTGCTTGGCGAGCTCGCCGGGCAACAGCAGCCGCACGGCGGTCTGGATCTCGCGGCTCGTGATGGTCGAACGCTTGTTGTAGTGCGCCAAGCGGCTGGCCTCGGCGGCGATGCGCTCGAAAATGTCGTTCACGAAGCTGTTCATGATGCTCATCGCCTTCGACGAGATGCCGGTGTCGGGATGAACCTGCTTCAGCACCTTGTAGATGTAGATGGCGTAGCTCTCTTTCCTCTTGCGTTTCTTCTTCTTGTCGCCCTTGCTGATGTTCTTCTGGGCCTTGCCCGCCTTCTTGGCTGCTTTTCCGCTAGTCTTGGGAGGCATGGTGCTTCGAAAGTGAAGTTACGATTTTGGAGCTGTTATTTTGTGTTGTAAATAGTTCAAAATTCGTTCCAATCGTTTGTGCGGCTCAAATTTGGCGGTTAAACGAGAATTTATGAAACAACGGCATAAGATGCAAACTCTCACTTATTCCACTTCTGACGTCACCACGATGACGTCTGCAGCATGCGTCGTCAAACAACTGTTGGGTCCTTGTTGCATCAAAGCACATTTCCGGGAAAGAGCGATTGGCTAGTGCGGCGCGTCAAAGCATTTTCCGGATCTTCAGGCTGGATCGTTTGTCGTATGCCGCCGCCAATATAATGGTTGCCGAAAACGATCAAAAATCATAAAATTCGCTTCTGCTACCAGCGTTGTAGCAGAGTTGGATATCCGTGCTCTCTTCAAACACACCGACATGTCTGGCCGCGGCAAAGGAGGCAAGGTGAAGGGCAAGTCCAAGTCGCGCTCGTCCCGCGCCGGACTCCAGTTCCCCGTCGGACGAATCCACCGGCTGCTGCGCAAGGGCAACTACGCGGAGCGCGTCGGCGCCGGGGCGCCCGTTTACCTGGCCGCCGTCATGGAGTACCTGGCCGCCGAGGTGCTCGAGTTGGCCGGCAACGCCGCTCGCGACAACAAGAAGACACGCATCATCCCGCGCCACTTGCAGCTGGCCATCCGCAACGACGAGGAGCTCAACAAGCTGCTCTCCGGGGTGACGATCGCGCAAGGCGGTGTCCTGCCCAACATCCAGGCAGTGCTTCTGCCCAAGAAGACCGAGAAGAAGGCATAAGCCATCCTTGCCTGCTCGTCCCTCAAACAACCGGCCTTTTTCAAGGCCCCCCAAAACACTTACATCAGAGCCAAGTCGTTTCTAGCCTTGTGATTACGTGTACACGTCCCGGGTCTTTCATTAACGATAGATCAGGTTCGACTCCAGTTTCGTTTCAGCGAGTGGCATTCCGATGATTTTTCCAATTTGAAATGATGAACATTAGGTTTCTACTGCATTTGCTGGTTAGTTCCAAATCCTGGCCAGATATGTCAGGTTGCTTATCGACCGAATTGATGTAGGAAGGTTTTAGTTTTACTAGCGTCCGCTAGGTGGTGGGATCTGCGCTAAATTTCACCTTGCCCACAGCGCAGGAACATTCCTTGACATTACTGGGAGGTTATTTTTTTCGTTCACCTACAAAAAGCGACTGATAGCTAGTCTCTGAAAATGCTGGCAAGTGGCAACCTCGTCGAAGCGACTTAGCTAAACAAGGCACAAGAACGCTGAGAATTGCAAACTTTATCGGTTACAAATTTAATAGATTATTAAGCTAATTGCAATTTTACATTTATTAATTTCATGTTGTTATGACAGATCGCTACGCTTTGGATGTCAAGCTCTTGCAGCTTGCTAATCAAGGTGCAAGGACATTTAGACCTGCATACTTAATCTGTTACAAATTTTGAAAGACAGCTAATGAAGCCAAAGCAGCCCAAAGTGTCAAAGTTAAAACATCAACGCACTGAAGAGAATGCCAATATGATTTGAATCAAGCACCTATTAAGATATCCTGATGTGTGGTGGATATTTCACGAATGTTCACCCCTTTGCGATCGAGTCCAGCCTCGATTGATAAGAGAAAATGTGTGCAAAATTACACTGGCTTCAAAGAAACCCTGTGAAAAGCTCGCCTCCGAGCGCGAATGCGACCGGGAGCACGTGGAAGTAAGACAAGTTGCCTAGCAGCCGAGGGAACGCGCACTTCTTCGCCGAAAGCGTGTAGCCATTCACTTTATCGACTTGTTCATCGTTATCATTGACTGTATCGACGTCGAATGACGTCAGCCCAATGCGACACTCTCAAGTCGAGTCGGAGTTGCCACTTCAAACCCTCCGACCTCTCTCCCGAACAGAACTGATGGGGGGGCGGAATAGCGACTAATGGAATAACGACTAATACATCTTGCAACGCTGTGCGGGGCGTTCCTGGACTAACGTCTAACATTTTTTAGTCGTTATTCCGGTGGATTAACGACTAATTTCTGTTAGTCGCTATTCCGGTGGATTAACGTCTAACAAATTTTTGTCATAATTTCACTCGATTAAAATAATAATGTTAGACGTAAGTCCAGTGGACTAACGTCTAATAATTTTTAGTCGCTATTCCGGTTTTAAAAAAGGGGGGCTGCTGAATTAAACGCGAATTAAAATAAAAAATGTATAAAATTTCTAGTGGAACAAGAACTAATTTTCGTTAGTCTTAAGTCCAGTGGACTAACGACTAAAGAACTTTAGACACTGTTCCAGTTGCAATTTTAATTTGAAGGCTGGATTAGCGACTAATATCTGTTAGACGTTGTTCCTGTGGAACAAGGACTAATTTTCTTTAGACTTAAATCCAGTGGAGTAACGACTGGCAAACATGCCACCTCCCCCCTCCCCACCCAATGGGGGCGAAGACTTTCAGTTATGCAGTATACAATATGGGGTGGCTTTTGCCCTAAGACGTGAAACATGATATTTGTGTGAAGAAAAGAGGGGATGCTTAAAGAATGCTTCATTACACCACCCCTCACCACAAAAATATTCGAGGAAACCGAATGGCTTTGTTGGTATGGTAACAATCGTCGCCAAACGCCCCCATGCCTTGGTGGCCACAGCTAAGACCATGGCTCGAGGAAACCGATGGCTTTGTTGGAACTTGGAATGGTAACAATCGTCGCCAAACGCCCCCATGCCTTTTGGTGGTGGGGTTTAAAAATAAATGGTTTAAAAATAAACAATAGTGAATAGTGTGGTGAATGTGGTGAATAGTTATTTGACTTTTTAGTCAAAGTCAAGAGCCATTATTTCCGCTAACAATCGCTGCTTCACTGTCATCTGCAGAATTGCGTTCCCTCTAAAGCAGTGGTTCTCAACCTGTGGGGCGCGACCCACTAGTGGGTCGCGAGAGGTTTTCAGGTGGGTCGCCAGCAAGTGGTCAGCATAAGCATTCTAACTAGCTAGAGTGAAAATATTATTTATTTATTCGAGGTTATTTCGATTTTGATAAGTAATAGTAGGTATCTGTTCTGAGAATGAAATGTCAATTTGCCCAAGTTATATTTCCTGCCTACTTCTGACACGTGTTTACATTTTTATACCATTCTTTGTCGGGCAAAGACAGACCCCCCCTCCCCCAACCCGAGGACATAGCTGAGACTAGACACAACACGTGTGCCGTACTTTACTTCGAAACTGCGAATTAGTTTTGTTAATTCTTTCAATCCCACGCTTCGCGGCTAAATGGCAAAATGGCAATGTTGACATTTTTCCTTCTCTTGATGCCTTCATCGCCGACCAGAGAGCTGATAACGCCGACTTTTGCTCCGAGGACTTGACCAAGTTGGTGGTGTTGTTGGTGGTGATATGTGGATCATCAACCCCTTCTCCACGGAGGGCAACAACGACCTCTCGCCAGCAGATTCGGACAAGCTGAGTTGAGCTGCGACTCAGCTTTGAAAGCAGACTTTAATAGTGCAGACATTTCCACGTTCTGGATGAATCTGAATTTCGAATACCCGACATTGAGTGCGCGGGCAGTGAAAAAATTGTTGCCATATCCGTCATCGTATCTTTGCGAAAGCGCGTTCTTCGCAATGACGTCGATCAAAACTAAATCGCGGAACCGACTGGACATCAGTGCAGCACTTCGCGTCGCTATCACAAAAATCGCGACAAATTGGGAAAAGCTCACGGGAGACTGCCAGGCCCAAGGCTCCCAATAGGATTGCACATCCAGGGATGCGGTGAGGAAGGCAACCTTGCGGAATGTCTGGAAATATTTATAGGCAATTAAACGCACGGAGCAAGCAGTGCATAATTTTCTTTAAAATTGAACGTCTAATGTTCAACACCCACGGAAAAATGGGTCGCGATTATACCTCCATTCGTTTAGTGGGTCGTGACGGGGTAAAGGTTGAGAACCACTGCTCTAAAGGAAGTCGATGAGGGATGTAGAATATGCCGTAACATGCTATTATGCATCGCCAAACACCACAATTCACGATTTTTCAGTCATGATTACAAGGGATGCAACCCTTCCGATTACTTGACTTCGCATGTCCCGAGAAGACCAGCTACTAACCGATTTAACAAATTTTGAAAGCAGACATTTCTTACTCTTACATTATTTTTTTGTGGTTATTTGAGACAAACCATCGACGCGACTCGAGATCGATTGAAATAACGAACGGCAGGGCAAGTATTTTGTCGTCAATCGACAGTCTCGGCTTAAAAGCACGAAAATTACTGGATTTATTTTAAATATCTCGCCTATTATGTAGTCTCGCTGCGATGACACATTGATGTTTATAATAAATATCATGCACGACGGCGCGTGTGAAACGAACCTTCGCAATGAGCGGTGCCCGTGTCGCTGTTTCTCAGATCCAACAAACTGCGTGAAACTGCGCTAAATTGCATCCATTGAAGAGGTAATGCGAAAGATGGATCTTTGTTGTGCTTAACCCATTTATGCCCACTGGGTCGAAAACGACCCACGAACTTTCAACATTTATCTGTCCTTCGTTTATGTCCATATTCATAGTTTTGCCGCTTAATATACTTCAACGATTCATACAATCTTTAGTTTTAGTGCTATTTTGCTTCTGAAGTGCCGTCTGTGAATACAAAATGTAACTTATTCACCTTATGTGTGAAATCTGAAATGTGACTTTTGTCAGCTCTCCGTTATCATGTGAGTATTCATCCAAATATGCATGAATCTGTCCACATATTTTTTTTATAACTCACAGTATACGTAACTTTCATACTTGATTGATGTAGGGTGTCATTGAATGTTTATAATTTATTGATGGGCTGTCAAACATTGGCTGGGTCGCAAACGACCCTGTGAGCGCATAGAGCTACTTACCGTCCCTAACCTAACTTCTTGTTTTTATATATATATATTTTCAACCCGCTGTTATTCATTTCTAATAACTGCAGGTCAAGAAGGAATCTGACAACATTGGAGATACTGGAGGAATTGGAACAATTAGATGATACAGCCGCTCATTCCATTGACATCTACATCACACCGCCAGGAGACAGCGGCCCTGAAACCGATGGTGACTCGGGGGACGAAGACGAGTGCAACGATCCTGATCGTCTTAGCAGGAAACAACTCTTGGCAACAGCTGAAATTGTCCTAAATAATGGAGACCTTGATGTTGACCCTAACTCAGATGATGACTGTCATCTCGAAAACACTCCGATAGACACTGCAACTTCGTCTACAGCTCAACCTAATGCTGGCTTATCTAAAAGAGTTAGGAAAAGAGGGAGCACCACCAAGATTGCTAGACAGACTGTCCAGACCGTGTGAATTTTTTGAATTGTTTGTAGACGAGAAAATTGTTACCAACATTGTAAAATATTCAGTAATGTATGCTGTGTCCAAGAACAGGCCAAATTTTGAGCTGTCCGCAGATGACGTGTATACATTCATAGGGATACTTTTTGTAAGTGGGTATGTTCCTCTTCCCCGGAGGCGAATGTTTTGGGAAGGACAAGACGATGTTCATAACGTTTTAGTCGCAAATGCCATGCGACGAAATAGGTTTGAGGAGATCTTTAGAAACCTGCATGTTGCTAACTTGCCAGCCGACGACAAGTTCGGAAAATTAAGACCCTTGATAAACGATATGAATACAAATTTCCTAAAGTATGCCCCGATTGAGTCAGATGTTGCCATTGATGAATCCATGATACCATATTTCGGACGGCACGGTTGTAAACAATTTATCCGTGGCAAACCAATTCGTTTTGGTTTCAAGGGGTGGGTTTTGGCCCAACGACTGGGGTATTGCCTACAGGTGGATGTTGATCAAGGCCGGGATGGACTAAGAGCTCCAGATTTGGGCTTAGGCGAATCAGTTGTCCTAAACTTCGCAAATATACTGAAAAAATCTTACGGCGATTCGAAATTTTCCCTCTATTTCGATAATTTTTTTACTTCGGCAAAATTGATCACAACGCTGGGTCAGATTGGCTTTTTTGGCACTGGCACGGTGCGAGACAACCGTACAGAAAAATGTCCACTGACAGAGTCGAGCGAGATGAAGAAGCAACCAAGAGGTACGTTTGATTTCAAAGTAGACGAAGGCGCTGGTATTGTGGCCTGCAAATGGAAGGACAATGCTGTCGTGACGATCATGTCTAACGAGAACGGCGTACATCCACTACAGAAAGCACAACGATACAGTGCAGCAGAAAAAAAGAAGGTTGATGTCCCACAGCCATATCTGTTTTCGCGGTACAACAGGAACATGGGCGGTGTTGATCAGATGGACAACAGCGTCGCCAAGTATCGCATCGGCATGAGAGGGAAGAAATGGTATACATGCCAATCATCATGTGGCACCTCGACATTGCAATGAACAATGCCTGGATGTTAGCGAGGGCGCAGGGTCACGCAATTGACAATTTAGGGTTTCGTCGGGCGGTGGCGCGGTGTCTGATCATGAAGTACGGCGCTCTGCCCATGTCTCCAGGACCGACTCGGACCAGAACAGTCAGACCGTCCTCCTTGCCCAAGCCAGTCCGGAGTCACAGGGCAGAACACGTAGTCATCACCAGGCAGGCCAGCAGACGGTGTGCTGTCTGCAAAAGTAAAACGACCAAGGCGTGCATGAAGTGCAAGGTTCCTCTACATGACAAATGCTTTGTTCAGTTTCACTGAAAATGAATGTCCTGCAATTCACTGAATCATACATACAATTTGCACCTCAATTTATAATAAATAATGATATTCACTACTATGTAACAATATAATATGTATCCCAGCCTGTGCCCAAGGGGTCGTTTGCGACCCAATCAATAATTTGGAAACCAATCAATAAAATTAAAAACTGAGAATTTACTTTGTTTCTACATAAATTAGGACCTAGTTTCCAAAATTTCAACTTAATCGGATAAAAAAAAAGTTGTGGGCATGAATGGGTTAATGTAAAACTTGCCAAGTGTCTACAGTTATCATACCCTTCTTGTCTCGCCCGCTCAAGGGTCGCCGTTGCCTGCATTCCGTGCATTGTACCGAGTGCAAGCCGCATCGTTTTGCCGACGCGGTTGTTTACATCAATTCGGACAGCTGACATGTTTTACGAGCGGGAAAAGCCGCCGGGAAAAGCCGCCACGCACAACAAACAAATTATTGTCATAACCGATAAGCTTTCAAAGTATTCTTAGTTGTAAAGATTGCTGATGCCGGTGTCCAGCTATTCATTATTGCAGCTGCAAATGCAACCCCATTTGAGTCGGCCGCATTGCTAGACATACCCTACGCACGAAGTATCATTTAATTGAGCTTGTAAAAAACGTGGGATGTGTATATATTATAGTTTCAATAGTTGCATAATATTGTTGATTAGGTGGCCATTTTAGTGTCGACGTAGTCATTAGTTTTTAATTATAAAAGTTGAATTGAAACAACTTTATTTTCCGCGTTAGGTACGTAAGTAAGTCCGCGTTATGTAAGCAGTCAAACAAATTCCCAATCTTTTCGATTAAGTGCCGCTTGATTAAGTTTGATTCATCAGAATTCAGAATGCTTGGGCTTTGGAAATCCCAAGAATAAATGTATTTAGATTTTAGATGATGGATTGGTATGAATCTCAGTCACACAGCTGGCATGAAGTGAGTGGATTCCTAGTAAAAATGCTGATGAATTGAAACAATTTTCCGACAAACATTTCTGCTTTTGAACTAAAAGATCACCCAAGAGTTTGCAAATCTATAAAATTACTAATAAGTGACAGGTTCTCGGTCCCCTGTTAGGATGAGTTATTGCAATTGAATGTGAATTAAGTGTCGTCCGATTTAATGTATTATTGACATTCGACAATGACAAGTGGTATGGTGGGAGAGATGATGACATTGTTGTTAAGCTCTTTAGGTGGCAAACAGATTGAATGTTGTAAGGTCAGATTCCTGCATTAAAAGGTAGTTTATGGTAATCAAATGCGGATTTGTATTACCTACATTTAGTTGAGAGATACCATTGTTGATAGCACATCACGTGTACGCGGTTGCAATGGTTGGTGTTGATATTTCAACAGTGACATCTGCCGACTTGTTGACAGGAATTTGCGTCGCGTGAAAAGCATTTCACTGCAAGCGACAACAATCGGCCGAGATGCGGATGCAAACCTCCCTTGCTTTTACTCTAGCTGTGTGCCTTACTGATTCCAGTGGCTTTTTCGTTTGTAAATTTTAAGAAAACACTAATACCAATACCATTCAATTACCAACTCCAAATTCAAGGCCAATACCTAATTATTAATTATTTTCGATGGTTACAAACATTTTATCTCTTTAATAGCTTGGCATTGCCCACAAGCGGTAAATTTTTGCTTCCCTAAATATTTTCTCGTGGGTAGGTATTCTTGTAGCTTTGTTCCATTTATCATAACTGTATCATCGTATCACTAATTACAAACACGGTTGTAGACCATACAAGTTTAATGAATTTGATACTTGGCAAATGGCAATCGACGGCGCGTATTGACGATGACAAACATTGGTCGTATGATTTTTATTTTATACAGTTTAACCTCAAATACTCTAACTTGGGTTGCTGAAGGGGCTACGCAAGCAGCTATCTTTACTAAGTGCTGTTACTACCCTTTGTGAGGCAGAGCCGACAAAGCAATGCGAAAATGTCGATGTTGTTTCTACTTTCTATACTCGTTATCAATTCGCAGTAATGTCCCCCCTTGAATGGTACCTACTACAAGCTGCTACAGCTTCAGCTTGTAGCAAAAAACTGTAGCTAAACTTGTAGCTAAAAACTGCTCGTAATGTGGGAAAAATGACGATGGCGTCAAGTGCATTATTAAATTTCCCGAAAGATGCCACCATAAAACTATTCTGAAAACATTTTCATCACCTTCCATGATGCCACAAGAAAATACACAGTTCGAAACACGTATCAATTACTAACCTGGTATTTCAATAATCCACCATTTTCCATCGGGACCTCGCGATGGAAGCCAGGAAACACACGACACCATCACCATTGAATTCCATCACAGCACAAGGACAAGATGATAATATTAAACTTATCAAACTAATCACTTCACAATAAACTGCGTAACTGTTTTGATCTGATAGTTATCAGCACACTGCACAGTATAGGCTGGAATGCCGCGGACTTAAAGTGTTTCGTTATTGCCATGCATTGAAACAACATGAACCCCGAGCGCACGTTGAAGTAAGACTGCAGACGCCGATGCGCCTTAACGATAACGTATCCAGGCTGCTATTGGTCAGAGTGAGTCTGCGTGCCAGGGAACGCAGAGACTCGCTTCGCTGTTGTGGGAGCCACAGGTCAGCCGGCGAGCCTGTTTTGCCCGTCAGTTTTGAATTTGAATATACTTTGTTCATTGTCTCTCTGATCATTATAGACATGTCAGACAGAGAGTATTACTAAGAAAAAATTATAAATCAAATAAGAAACTCTTTCATCAAGATGCTAGTTAGTTGCATTCAAAAAAATATTCGTCATAAAAACAAGTTTAAATTTAAAACGAATTTGCCAAGTGGTATTGGCAATGGTAGTGGGTTTAGAAGCAGATTTAATATTGAAAGATCAGATTCCTACATCACGAAGTGGAGTATCTTTGTAAAATTTTAAAAACTCATTTTAAACGCTATATCAAATTTAATTTTACCCACATTTTGTCACTGGTCTGAATTAAAAACTATTAATAGCCATTTGAAAAAGTATTCGAATTTTCATCAAGCTTACCACCGCGATATCTGAAAACCAACAATGGAGACAATTTAGCAGAGTTGAGCCCTGCAGAGCCAACTTTTATTGCACACGGGGGCGGATCTAGCGATGAATTCTGTCGGGTGGGCGATTTTATGGAGCCGTCGGAGAGAGATGGGGAATGAGTGAGTGAGTAATGCACATTATATGTTTCTAAGCTGTTATACCCATATAAGAGTCACTGTTCTGATAAAATAAAATGTTTATTCCTCAGAAATTTGGCAAACATCGTTAGTAGGAACACAGCAAGTTTATGAATTTGAATATTTTGGTGGTAAAGCTCACCACACCGGGCAACGAAAACTCGCGACACTCATCAACAGCACCTCGATCTAAATTATCTTCACAAAATCACTTGAATTATTACCAAAAATGATTTTTTAACTATACCAGACCATAGAGCCAAACAATCACTTGTAATGATGAAAATTTTTACCCCAACCTGCCAAGTTGATCTGTTAATTATTTGTATTTGCAAGTCATTATAAAACTTTGAGTTTTAAATGATTTCTCTCAAAAATACAGAATGGTAATTTAGTGCTGGATACCAATGGGATTTTGACCTGAATTTTCCGACAGAGTATCCAAAATCCATGTAGGTACGTTTGTCCATCACCACCAAGACCAACAACACCACAAACAAACAAAAAGCGGGACAGAATCGGGAAATGAGATGGGATACCGGGTCATCTTTCACTCGCCATGTGCTTTTCTTTACAGAATGTCGATGGTCAGGGGCAATCGAATCGCAGGCTTAGGGTAGGAGGAGGCGATAGACTTGATGGTTGGGAGAGAGAACCCAGCCTCTGATTTCACATCTGGATGCAAGGGGGTATTGGTGGATTATTTTGTCCCAGCGTAAATTAGTGATGGGTAAGGATGCTGGTCGATTAAGGTAACAATCAGCAATCTCTGTCGGCCAATTGGTACCTGATCGGAGTACATCGTATTATCGATAAATGTGGATCACCAACATGCGACTGCCTTATCAATGCCATTTTGATGCAGCAGCAGCAGCATCACAACCAGATCTTCTATGATGGTGGATTTCCCTTTATTTAGCAGAGCTAATTAATTTTTATCCAAAATTGGTAGTAACGTCCAGTGGGTAACTGACGTGATTTTTCACTGAGTGGAATACGTCTATTTCCATACGTGTAACAAAAACAAACATCTGGTTTGGTACAAATTGTATGTCCTTGCCGACTCGAGTAATTCATACGACACATCTGACCGACGTTCACATCGCCGGACAGGATGGTTTACGCCGGGTAACATCAGGCTTCTCCATGAGTCTGTCCATCGCGTCTGTGGACATGATCTCTTCGTCTGAGGATGACACAGTGAACGTGGTGCCAGCCGAGTCGCCGGCGACGTTGCCGCATCCCGGCAGGGTGCTGATGCTTTTAGGACCCTCGAATTCCACCTGCAGAGATCAAACAAGTCAATATGAGTCACACTGTAGGGCCTCCGACCCTGAGGCCCCCCGCCGGAGGGCTCTGCCATTGAGTATATAGACTCAGAGACTCGGCGCTTATGGGAGACCGCTCGCTCTGAAAAAAAGATAGCCGATGGGGGCGCTAGTGTAGAAGCGATGAGGAAAGAGCCGAGATGCGCGGCGAGTTTGAACCGTTTGAATGAACAGCATGAAAACACATCAGCGAGACTCGAGACGGTGCCGAGAGTGAAGCGCTGTTCTTTCCGCACGCTTCGGAATTGCGTGAATACTTATACGAAGCAGTTGTTATGCTTACTATTGATATTTCCTTGGATAAGAGATTTAAAAAAATGATTTTGGGAAATGTAATTGATGCCCAAATGATTTACAAAACCTAAAACTAGTACGGATTAAGTCAGTAAACATCGATGGCTTATAAAAGATAAGGAATTGTGCGAAGAGTGTTTTCGTATAAATGTCTGAAAGGTTGTTTATTTGATTATCAATTCAAGCAGCTACTGCAATTTCTTTGCGCGGTCACGCAAATAGAATGCCATGCTTATTGGACAGATTATTATTTCATATAGGTTAGTAAAAGATGAGGAAACAGAATATGACAGCAATTCCGGAAATAAGAAATGACTACTTAGTTACCAACACTAAAATTCTCCAATTGCCATCAAAATTGTTGACATGGTTTTCAGATCTGGTATTGATATCTTGTTGACATAATTAGCTAATCATATGGGATTATAGGTTTTCAGGCAGCAAGAATCATCGTCATGTGAGGGGACGTGATCATTTTTACAACTTTCCCCGTTGTGGTCACTGCAGCAGGTACCCGGGAGGGTTGGTGTTTCGAAGCCAGCAAACCTTGCTTCAGTGCGGCTGAATCATACACGGGCAGAAGCAATAACAAAGGGACGGCCTATGCGATATAAAGATTTTATTTTTTTTAACTATCTGCCGATGATCTGAGTCGGCCAGCTGGCTGGCTGAACTCGGAAAAAATATTTTCACGTTCTTGCCCGACGATTCGAAGATTGTTTCGAACAGATCAATTAGACGTTTGGAAGGCTTGATAATATTGTTGATCTTTATCCGAGACTGTCGACAAGTTTGCTAAAAATGGAACTTTGACATAACCCCTCACGTGAAACAATGTTACAAACTGATCGATAAATGAAATAACTGCTCTATGGTGATAACAAAAATCATATCCAAGGATGCACTCGCTCGATAAACCCTTTACAGCCACCATCGGTACTCTAAACTCTATTCCCTCTAATTTTAGGGAGACAACAACTTGGCCTGCAACAAGCAGGGGGGTGTCATTAGCAGCTTTTAACGTTATACCGTCTGCCGAAGTGTGAACCAGGTCGCTTACTAAATTTTCATTTATACAACTGACAGCGGCACCTGAGTCTATTAGTGCGAACACCTTATGTGAGTTAATTGCGCCCAACACTCTGAGAGAGCCTACTGACGACATGCGAGTGACGTCGCGTGAATCAACGCTGGAATTTCCCCGAATGCCAAGCGATTCATGTTTGGGAGCATTGCCTCGAAATTCTGGCACAGTCGTTCGCCCCCTGCCTACGACTGTGGCTTTGCGTTTCCCTGATTTTGTTCTGCTGCGGGGTCTGAACCATTGATATTCCCCTGTGTGTTTTGCTGTCCAACTCTACAATTCCTAGCGAAATGACCGAACTTTCCACAAGTCCAGCATCTGATGCGTCCCGTGAAGCCTCTCTGCATGTTCCGGTTATAACCCTGATCAGGTTGTGGTTGCCAACCAGAATAGTTTGTCTGCTGCGGTGAACTGAATCTTGGCGTGAAGCCATACCCCCCATTTCCTTTGATTGCATTCACCTGTGTTGCATTTTGTTGCATTGAGTGTAAGTCAGTCAAACCACTCTGATAACTAGGTTGCTGGAAACTATTTACCATCCAACTCCTTTGGATCTGTAGCTCATTGGTTAATGATGCTACCTGTTCACTCAATTTCGATATATCCGAGTAGACGGTGTCCGATATCGTGTTAATTTGTTGTTGTTGTAGTTGGCTACCTCTTTGAATTCGTTGCTGTGCCATGAATTTTGCTACATCCACCTTAGCCACATTCTCCTTTAGCTTATCTAACGAGCTATTATCCATCAGTGAAACTTTTTCCACTGTGCTTGCTAGCAAGCCCGCCATTACATATTGGACTTTGTCCAGTTCTGGCATGGACGGATTAACCTTTCTGCATAGGTCGATTATGTCATGAATGTAGTACATTGAATCTTCTATTGGGCCTTGGACTCTATTCGTAAGTTTCAGAATCCACTCTTGTTTCTGAATGACGCCTCCAAAATTGCTAAGTAGTGCTTCCCTGACTATCTTCCAAGTCCATTGTCCGCTTACACAGTGATGTGTATCTTTGTACGACTGAAACCATTTTTGTGGAGTTCCTGACAGGTAGCACGGCAAGCATACTAGCTTTGTCGCCTCGTCCCAGCTATTCGCCTCTGCGATTGTTTCAAAGACTGATAACCACTCTCCTACATGATTGTCAACTCCTTCTTTGAACTGAGTAGGCTTGATATTCATGTTAACTTTAACTATGTTAACTCCGCCCGATAAATCGTCTAGACTCTGTGACTTCCGTCTGCCGACACCGAAATTCTCTTCAAACTTTTCGAATTCCTGCCTATCGAATCTTTTACCAAATGTCTCAAATTGAGCACTAAGTCCCTGTACCTTGGCTTTCTCACCCAACATTAATGACCTAGAGACCAAACCCAGCTAACAATTCCGATGGTCACTGCCCTAACGACCTTCTGAATCATGACGTAGGAACACTTTGGCATTATACCTAAGTTCAACGGTGACTCACCGGCAGACATCCCAGTTGCAACACAGAAAACATTACAGATCGGCAAGACGAATATAAAACGTGCATGTCATGCAAACACAAGCTTCAGTGAACGAATTTCCCAAAAAGAAAACCAAAATTTAGCAATACAGTAACTAATCTATTGCACATTGAGATCCGGCACCTCCACCATTGTTACGAGTTCATGAACTCGCTTGGCGTGAAAGGTGGAGAGGGCACTTGAAGGATCCAAGTTATGCAATGACAATGTGTGATACATAAGTATATTTAATACCCAGACAGTTTATGAAATCCACAAAGAAAAACATAAGTGCCAAAGAAACCGCCTGTGTGGCTAAACCTAGCCCGCCTTGTACCTGGTTTATTTCCCTGGCTCTCTCTCTCCAATTTTATCAGTCGTGTGTCGAAAATCTTTCTTCGCTTCTTGGGATCTTGAATCGTCTTCTTGTTGTCTTCTCTTGAGCTATCCATATAATTCCCACGTCTTCCGAGTCACATTCGCTAGATCCAGGGTACCAGCACCACGCACTCTCGAGCCGAACTCACCCCGGTCCCTCCAGCTTTATCGCTTTTATAGGTATCCAGTGACCCGTCATACTGCCGACGTCATTACTCGGAGTTGAGAGTTCAGGTGACGTAACAATATATAAATGATACCAAGCCAACCAAATGAGAAAGACGACCTGTTCAATCTTTGTTCTCCGCTCTAAATACTTCCCATATCTCAAATATTAATTCTGGTGGCAGTGACTATTACCAATTACCCCTAGTCTGGGCAAAAAAACCTATGATTCAAGAAAGGGTGTTGTATGTGGCCGAAACCGAGGACCAAGTTGACCGTAGACAATGAAAAGAAGTACTGAAATACCTAACAAAAGGAAAGGGTAGCTTCTTTTACTCGCGCGAATCCGCACGGCCAGACATATTTTCTTGCCTCTCGGCTCTTTGATGCTTAAAATCATCAGTGTTCATCAGACATGAAAGTGAAAATATTCTGAGTTCAGCCAGCAGGCCTAGCTACGACTCGAAACACCAGCAGATAAGTAGAAAAATAAAATCTTTGCGTTGCAAAGGAATGTCCCTTTGTTATTGTTTCTGTCAGTCCATGGGTCAGCATCAGTCAGAAGCAAGGTTTGCTGGCATTGGAACAAACTACCCTCCCGAGTACCTGCTCAGCGAGGGCAATGCAATGAGGAAAGTTGTACAAGGAGGCACATCCATCCACTCATTGATAATGAAATCTGGTTATTGCAGACCTTTAAATACTCCCATTTTTGTCTTTTAGCTTTTTGTCAACATGATAAAGATATAAATGTTAGATTTAAAATCCTTTTAGTAATTCGACGGCTTGGAGAATGCCAGTGTTGGTGACCAAAGAGTAATTTTTTATTTCCGAGTTGTCTCTGTTTCCCCATCTTTTACTAATCTATGAAATAATAATCTATCCAATAAGCGTGGCATTCAATTTGCGTGTCCGCGCGAAGAAATTGCAATGGCTGCTTCGATGATAGTCAAATAAAAAACCTTTCACACATTCAAAACAAAACACTATTCGCCTAATTCATTATCTTTTATGCGGCATCGATGTTTACTGACACCATGCACTAGTTCCGCACTAGTTTTAGGTTTCGTAAATCATTTGAGCATCAATCACATTTCCCACAACCATATTTTACATCTCTAATCCAAGGGAACGTTAATGGTCAGAAATCAGCATACAATTCTGCGTCGTAAATAATATACAAGCAATTCCGAAGCGTGCGGAAGGATCAGCGCTTCACTCCCCCCCCCCCCCCCCCGAAGATCGGATTCTGAATCGCATTGATCACGATGATGTAGAAACTGATTGACCCCCGGTCCCACCTGCGGACGGACTCCTCTCTTGCGGTCGTTGATCTTGGTGTAGGACCCGTCCTTGGCGAAGTAGCTCTGTCCGTCGGCCATTACAGAGGCGGCGTCGGGAGCGTCGTTCACACTGCGCCCCACTTGGAGATGCGTCGGGGATACGCGGCGTTCACATTTGGCGTCGCTGTGAAGTCGAACCTCCAGAAATCTCCGCCTACACGTACGGAGACCTATAAGCCAGACATTAAACGTACTAGACATTGATCAGACTGTGCATTAAACTCTCTAGAGCACTTCCCAGTGTTCCTTGATCACCTTTTTTATTTATTTCTCTTCTATCAAGCTTCTTTTAGACTAAAGCCTAACATCCTTTCTTGACTCCTTCCTATAGATAAACGCTAAGTGGCGAGATTTGCAGACCTTGCAGATGTCATGATGCGAGCATCATGATCACAGACTCATACGTACTGCCCCAAGGCACACATGCCGCAGGCAGGAAACATTAGCCTCGCTCGAGTGCACATCCGGTCCACTTGAGGCAGAGCTAGCATAACAATCCTCCCACTACGACACCTCTCCATTGGTGACGCGACGCTGGATCACACGCATAAATTAGGAACCTAATCGTATATGAGGAGCGCTAATTAGAGCTAAATAATCATTCCTCTATTATCATTCATTTAAGATCATTCTTTTATAATGATTCATTTATTACTAGTCATTGTATTACTAGTCATGGAACCAGCTTAGGTAGTACTCCGTGGCATCGGTGATCGTTAGAAGGGACTCGGTACTGTCATCAAACTCGGCATTGTCTTAAATTCACAACTAACTATAATTAATATTATAGGAACCTGTAGTACCTCCTGCCAGGGGACTATAGAGCTAAAGCAAGTCGCTGACTTTCTCACGAAAGATAAGCTTGATTAAAACTTTAGAGCTACCTACTTATAATTAGTAGGAACCTATAGTTACTGCTGCCGAGGACTATAGAGCTAAAGGAAGCCGCTGACTACTCTCACGAAGGATTGGCTGGACTAACTTTAGAGCTACCTAATTCTAATCTCACCTAGTACTAAAAATTAACACTATCCTAGAATTCCGTAGCTTATTGCTACGACGGTTATCTGACCTGTAAATCCGAAGTACAAACCGAAGTCCCTTAGCTAGTTTATTCATACGTGGTTCCTTTCAAAGCTCTACCATCATAACTCTTGCAAATCGTAATCTATCGTCCGAGTCACCTGTGGTACGTGAACACGATATTCAATCCATATTCTACCCCTCCCCCTAAAAGACTCATGTATTTCTCTGTATCATTTGTTCTCACACTCAATAAACACTGTTCATATTCCCGTATCTATATATATTTACTCGGGTTACTCCCTGACGACCCTAATCCCTAGATTCTCTGAAGTCAGAGAACACTTCATGACACAGAGATTTATGACGTCTCCAGATGGGGGGGGGGGAATAAAATACTTGATATTATAATGGCCCAAATATGAGTTTTCTCAAAAAAAAATCCAGAATAGTAGTTACTAGTTACCTTTGAAATCTCCACACTATCTTGAGCTACTTCAGAAGATACCTATTTGCGACTCTCAACTCTCTGGTAAATTGGTTTGTTAATGGTGTTTAACGACGCACTGTTTTGAGAACTGGCCCCGTGGCACTGGTTTAACGGCATCGTTAAATGAAAGGGTGATAATGAACCTAACCCAAACTAGAAAGGTGGAGCAGAAATCTGGTGCCGGCACGTAGCGTACTCCCAGGGGCGTAACTACCACCCGGGCCACCCGGGCAAATCCCGGGGGCCCCAAGCTCAGGCGGGCCCCTGCGGGGCCCCCCTGAGCTTGGGATATTAACTTTTTTAGATTTTACATATTTCCGGATTTTTTATTTGTCTGAAATATCATATAAATTGAAACGATGCATTTTTTGCGATGCTACGTAGGAGTGAGGGGGAAGGGAGAGCTTCTTGTTGCATGTATACCTACTTAGCCAGCTAGCGGCGTAGAGTTCTTAAAATTGAGCTCGTTGTCTAAGAACGTATAAAACTGCGAGAAACCTTATTCGTTTGATATTATACAAATGCCGCCCTAATGGAAGAAATAAATTTCCTAGTATTTTCAAAATGTTTGCCCCATGAAACTGAAAGTAAACAAAGGCGGTCAGTTAGCTGATTGTTCTTGGTGTGTGCGGGTGCGTATATGAGGCAAGGGAGGCTGTGCCTCCCTAAAAAATGGAGAGGAAAAGAGGAGGAAAGAGATGTTTCCGTATCAGTTTTTCATTTGGTAATGGCATATTTTCCAAAATGCATTATTTTCAAAATTTTCGCGCAACTTCGTACCCCTCCGCTCGGCCATGATACCACCCGCAGCACACCTGCAGCGTGCTCGGGCAGACGGGGATCGGCCAGGAGCAGCCAGGAGGCAGGAGGCTTGAAGCGAGAAGCCTCCACGACCTTCGCAGCAACAAGCCAGGGGAATATGTTGAAATGCTCTGTCTCTCTCTCACCACTGCACTGGAATAGCCCGCGCTAAAGCTGTGAAAATGACGTAGTAGGGAGGCTACGAATTATCCCGAAGAACTGTCATTTCTTACACGAAAATACTCGAAGATTAGGCGAAACGGGGAGGGCGGCGAAAATAACTAGAAAAAAAAACCGACCGGACGTCAAGCAAAGCGAGCGCATAGGGAAACGATAAAGAAGACCCCCACAGAGTGGAGGGAAGGTGACATCGACACCGTACCGATACAAGAAACAGGCCAAGTGTCCTGCTTATGTTCACGTCTGTAAAACATTATGAGCCAGTGAAGTTGACCGCTCGAGCCTGGGAGCTATTACCCCTAATAAACCTTTTTTGTGAATTGGAACATTCGCCCAACATTATATCAACCTGATTGCCTCCTTGTCGCATAAAAAAATGCGTTATTTAATTGATTGTGGATCTCGATTAAATTTTAAGTTCTATAGCATTCTAAGAAAAAAAAAAATGGGGGTGTAAGTAACGATTCACGGCACCTCCACGTGTGTCTTTGTGTGACTGCATTATTTATTTTCTTGGAAGTCGACCACCCCCAACACCGAGGGTCAGGCACACATGTGCAGCTTAAGACTGTGAGGCAGTGATCTTCGGACGCTTGAGCTGGCCGGACATACGTGTTAATTGTGTCAACGCAAATTGTGTAAATTGAGCAAGTTTAGACCCTTATTATTATTATTATTTCTTTTTTAAACAGATTTGTACATTTTGCATGCCAGTGTGTCTGAGTCCCTAACCTTCACCCTGTCCTTTTCTTATCCCTTCCTTAAAATTCTTCAAACTCTCCAACATCTATTCACTTATTCTTGAACTGTTCCATTCCTCTACACCCCTTTCTAAAATTCCTATCTTTCTCATTCCTTTCCTTTTCATGTCCAACTTAAACTCATGATCATTCTTCCCAATAAACCTCGCTCTTTCCAATCTACCTCCCAGCTCTGTCCACGCCAACTGCCCACTTATTGCCTTATAGACTAGGCCCGAAATTGAAATTTTTCAACTTTGGGGCCCGACCTGTTAAAAGCTGCCAACAAAGTGATTCTTATAGATTTTTTAATGCTGAATCCGAAAAACATTGTTGGCAATCACCATTTCCACTATTTTACCCTTAAAACCCAATAAGGGTAGAAAGCGGCTGGTACAAAGAAAATAATTCACAGAACCTGCAATATGAACACTAGAAAAAAAACAAAAGAGCGGAAATATTCAGAAAAGACTAATAAGTGTAACTAATTATTCAAATATGAGACATGAGTTATAATTTGGGGTGAAAACAGGGATGCAAAATTGAGACGGCGCGAGAAAAAATATTAGCATCGCCGTATTACAAGATCTAATCAACGAAAATAAATAATAAATATAGACTTTGTTAGGTCGATGCGTGTAGAAGGCAATGAAGTTTTCCCACACAGAATCGCGTAAATATTTTGATCACAATTAATTCCGAAAGACAACAGATAGGAGCCCGGCTGAGTGGCTAGCCGTGTCGCCAGCGACGAACGCGCTCCGCTGATTGGTCGGCTGGCTGCTGGTCTCGCATTTAGCCATGTGGAATCAGCGCGCGCTTGCGGTTCAAACGCAACATTTAACAGTTATTTCTTCTTTATTGATACTATAACTAAAATAATGACGAGGTAAGCATTGTGCATTGTTACCAGAGATAGGTACTTGATGTTAGAAATACGCATGAAGCTATTTACCCGTACGGAGTCTTTGGGGCAAGTCACATTCATTCACACGCGACACTTATATTGACAGTTTGTATCTTATTTAATGTTGTACCATGCCTACAATTAAAAAAGAACCCCTATATCGATAATATTGATCCAATATTTTGTGTGTTTCAAGTTTCAACATATTATTATTATCTTCGACTTGATAATCTAATACCACATTACAACAGGCAGATTCCCAACAAAACATCTGAATTCGTCAGTGCAGAGCAATTTAGATTTGTGACAACTATATATCGCAATGGAGACATTGCATTATTTATCCGTACGTATTATTTGGAACAATCGCTATACATTTTGGGATACTATGAGTGGCACCAGTTTGATCTTATATGCCACCGGATCTTATATGCTAAACAATTCGTAGTCCAATAGTGTTTTCCGCCGAATGGAAAATTTTAACAAGGATTTTAGATCACGTAGCTTGGTGAAATGTGCATGCCAATCAAATGTGTTTCGGAGTCCAAAAATTGACATCCTGACGTTATGCACAACGTCTTGAGCTGAACTCAATATTGTAGAGTTGTTGACAACTCCTCTGTGTCTTGAGAGAGCCACCCATGAACAAGATGCAAAGGTTCTGGAATGCACTTTTAAACTTCATATTGGCTAACTATACCAATGAGTGACGATTATCAAGTGATCTGAGCTTATTCGAGTAGCAACGTGAATCATGTGCATCAGATCTTTGTCGACTGGTTTAGATAGGAGAGGTGATACATCTTCGGGGGTACCCAATCGGTCGACTTAAATAACATTATTATTTCATGGCACAAAATAAGTACCGCGATCCTCTTCATTCAGACTTTAGAAGAACGGATACACTTTTGATCTCGAGCTCTTGAAGAGATTTTTTGTCTCGAAGGCAATTTAAACCATAAAATTGTTTTACAAACTAACACAAATCGCACGATGTGTGCTTTGCATTTTTTAAAACTCGCTCGTGGATTTGATCCATGGTTATCATGTTTTCAAATCTTGTCTGCAAAACAGACCGTGGTTTATTGAAAATCGCGATTCTCAACTATTTCTACACCTATTCTTCCCAGGATTGTCCGATGAGCGGGGGGACCTACTTCTTTTGCGTTGAATGTTCGTTTTATTAGTGAAATAAGAGTATCGCCCTCCATGCCAAAAAAGGGTTGCCTCTTAGTTCTTACAGAAAATTTTTGAATTGATAAAAAAAAACGAGAAATATTTGATATCAGCGCTGCTTGCCTGAGTTGCAAGCAATCTCCAACATTCTCTTTTCCTAAAAAGAGACATTTTTAATGTTATCCTGATTTGCATTCCTGCATGCATTGGATTTCGGTCTGGTCAGTCTGTCAAAGACAAAACGATAGTGAAGACTTAAAGTGGAATCTACTCTGAAGTAGTGTATACGGGTAAAGTGGCATTGCTTTGACAGTAAACTGTGATTCGCACCACTACATCAACCACTTTAATAAGTATGTTTCAAGTCACAAGTTAGAGCAATATGTGGGTGAAAGTGAATATTTGGTTCCCAGTCCCACCCCTGTCGGCAAAGAGAAGTACAAAAATTAAACTCAGCAAACTCGACGAACTGAGGAAGCATGCTGCCAGGGCTGCCAGCTCCATGGACAAGCGCTCACACGCAAGATTAGCAGGGCCACGTGATGCGTATGCGCGCTGTGATTGGTTCCGCGGCATCGCCCGACACTCGCCGTATTACACGGCGCCGTCTTGTTTCTGTTATCTGTTATTCTGTTTCTGTTATTCTGTTTCTCTGAACTTAGATCTGCCACGTTTTTGAAGCAATTCGCATGAGTAAATTTTATGTTATTAAGTTTTTACGAAATTTTTCAGTTTTTCCAAAACACGTTTTGCACTCTAGAGGCCAAGCTTCTGAATATAATTTGACGAAACCTTCTGGATATGTTGACTTTCACGATTCAATGTTTGTGTAAAAATTTCATTGTTGTAGGTAAAGCACTTTTCTTGAAAATTGCGCTTTAATGACGTTTTTTGCGATTTATTTGCGTTTTTTCAGTTTTTTGCCACTAAAGCAACTTTATCTTCAACCGATGTTCATAAAATTTACTGTGTGCATTAAAAGTCGTAAGAAGAAGGTTCTGTGTAAATTTGAACCAAATCAATTAAATAGTTTTTCTGTAAATCGATTTTTACGTTTTGAAATATTCAAATAATTTCACGACGACTACACCATGTATTTTCAGGAAACAAATGTCATTGAGAGAGCTGCTAAATTATCACTGGACATGTTAAATTGATCATAAAAGCCTCTAGGCTATGCGCACACGCAATATAATCGCGTTGAGGGTGAGCGTAAATATTACGCTCATCCACAACACGATTATATGAGTGTTCGCATAGCCTAGTTATAAAAATCTAAACTCAGAATAATTAAAACTATGAAAAATACTTTCCTTAACAACATACATTTTTTAAATTAATTTTAGGACAGTTATCTTCGTGCGTATACAGCATTTAAAAAAATATGGTAAAAACCGTAATTTTGGCGATTTTGGGGGGTAAAAACCCAATTTTGAAACTGCCAACAATGGTTTTCAGATGCAGCATATTCTTCTGATAAGGAATAACATTGTTGGCAGCTTTTAACACCCCGGTTTGCCACTCATCAGAAGGAGACACATTTTTTAGAAGTCGGTCCCAGTCTATTATAAATATAAACTAATCTACTCATCTTTCTTCTTTTCATTAAATCTTCCCACCCAAGTTGGTCAACAAATTTCCCTATACTTCTATAGTTGTACGTGACCAACTCAATTGTCTCAATCTCATTTTCATTCCTCCCATCATTTTTATCTTCTCCATCTGCTATTTCATCTTTTTCCTCCTCCTCATCATCTTCCTTTTCTTCCTCTTCTTCCTCTTCTTCCTCTCCTTCTTCTGAAGTTACTATGAAGTTCTTGAAGTTACTATGGCGCCGGTGCCAAATATAGTGGACGAACTGTGCGATTTGCACCTCTCAAAGCGCGACTTTGCCGAAAGAGTTGCTATAAAAACGGCTGGTAAGTGGTAGGCCTTGAGCGTGCTGCCCGTTGAACACGAGGAAGCGCACCTCTTACGAAAACATCTCCAGGACGTTGTGAATCTCTTTGCGGAGACAAAAGCCAGGCGAAAGACGTTTTAGGTGAGTTTTTGTTATGATAGTCGGTACTAATGGTTGGTGCTCTGGAACGTAGTTGTGTGGTGGGGGGGGGGGGGGGCCTCATTGTTTTTTTTTGCCCGCGGGCCCCCGATTTGAAGTTACGCCACTGCGTACTCCTGTCGAAAAGCACCGAGTGGACCACCGGCTTTACGTCCCTTCCGAAGGACGGTACAGGATACAGGATAAAAACAGGATTCCTTCGCTAATCCGTGCTGTCGACAGGTTGATTAGAAAGGCGAGTGAAGTTGTCGTACTAACTTCAAACCATTCGACCTCCATCAAACAGCTAACTATCAACTCCCTTTAACCTTTACCTTTACCTTTACCTCACCTTTAAAAAAGTAAATCTGTCCATTCGGTGGCCAAACGAAGGCCGAGTCCACGTAGTCGGGAATCCCTGGGAAGCGTTTGGAGATGGGCATAGGCATCGTCGAGCGTGTTGTCCTGGTAACGCCAGAAGCTTGCGCCGGAGAAGAAGTGGGTCTTGCCGAACTCCGGATGCGAGAACGCGGCGTCCACGCATGCCGGAAGTCCCGGCCACATTGTCTGCACGTCGCCAGGGAAGCTGTTGCTGTTGCCGGCGCTGTCCAGGATCCAGTATTTTGGACCCGAGCGAAGAGAAACTTCCGTAATCACAGATTTTTGCACTTACAACATGTTTAATCTGTCATTATAATGAAAGATACTAGGGGCTCTGCCCCTGCGGCCTCCGGCCGCCAATTGTTGGTAAATTGTGTTGTAAATTGTTAATTGTTAAATGGTACCAATTGTTGGTAAAAATGACCGTAGATTTTTTTTTAGAAATATGTGATGTTATAGGGAAAATCCTGTTGGGAAATATACAAGTTTGGTACAATATGTAATTCAATAAATTTATTTTGGACCTGTGCTACTTAATTTTTGATGTTTGAATTCTATAGAAGGATTTTCTTAAAGATATAATTAAATTGCCCTGCATGTAATTTCAGTGTTACCGTGGAATTTTATCTTTTACCTACGCTTTCACTATATTTCATAAACTCGGAGTTTAAGTATTATTTGTGCTTAGACTTTGTCAAACCACAAAGTGAAATTTAAAAGACCTATTCAATTCAATGAAGATGACTTTAAATTCCCTCTTGATAAAGCCACTTGGGTCTTCATTTGCTCTATTCGGTTGAAAACTACACTAAATCTAATTCACGCTCTGCAGTTTAACAAAGGAAGACAGAGAAATCTTTATCCAACTGGCTTATAGTTATATTAGCGGGTAAATGGCGTCGTATTTTGCTGAATGGAAAAGGTCTATTGCTTCTGTAAGTTATCTCTGAGAGTAAATTATCCAAAGCGGGCCTCAGAAGACACACAGGAATGAAGCGAATAGACCTATTCCACTCAGAGAAAAATTGAGTCAGATACCCACGGGACGTACTACCATTTAGGAAAAAAAATTATCTCTGCCTAATAACAAAGGCAGACAGGGAAATCACAACGAGAATTGCTCTGCCTGGCTTTAGGGAGTGGGTATCATGACGTCATTTTGATAGAATTTTGATTGAGAAGGTATATTCTGTTCAAAATAAAATTGCTGATATTACTTTCACTGCAACCCAAAGTTGGTTAAATGTTTGAAAATGTGTATTGCAAAGATCTAGCAGAGGTGGCTGCACTTTAAAACTGATATCCCAACTGACCTAAAGTGTTCAAAAAATGCATGTCATCGGCCGGTAGAATCACCGACACCGACACTACGATTGCGCTGACGATCAATTCTATCAAATTGACGTCATGATACCCACTAAAGCCAGGCAGAGAAATTCATGTTGTGATTTCACTATCTTCCTTTGTTATTAAGCAGAGCTAGTTAATATTTTTTTCCATACTGGTCCAGTGGGTATCTGACGTAATTTTTCTGTGAGTGGAACAGGTGTATTGATATGGGCTATCGGTCTCACCTCCGGCCGGTTGTTGTTCTCTTGATCGTTGATCTTGGCGTTGCGGGTGCCCTTGGCGAAGTAGCTCCGTCCGTCGGACATGAAGAAGACAGCGTCGGTGGCGTCCAACTCCCAGAAATCGCCGCCTGCAACGCGTTATGGGCAGATTTAACTGACAGTTGATCTTTGTTGAAGTCGTATTTGCGGGACTAACACCTGTAGGGTGGCCATAATTCTTTGTGAAAAAAAGAGGACAAATATCATTTCGTTGCAAACACCGCTCCCCTTGGGCAAAAGCCGTCTGGACAAAAAAGAGCACTAAAAAAGTGTCCATGTCCAGGGAAAACCGAGCGGCTGGCAACTCTAACCGCGCGGCGCTAGTTTATCTACCTACTCATGTCAAACTTTTTAACACCTCTAGTGTGTAATGAATGTCTGAGTTCTTCGTTACCAATTTCAGGACCCGTTCACACGTGAACAGTGCTGGTCTCATACAATGCCTCAATCTTGTTTCTTTCACCGCCCCAGTTGCCAACATCTGCCAGATTATCGGCAAAAACTTTCGGCACATCACGCGACAATATCGTTGTCATAGGTGTGGAGGTAATTAAATTTTGGATCCATACTATAATAAGTGAGAGCATTTCAAAACTTACACAAATTTGAATATTTACTACTTTTAAAATTTAATTTTTTACAGACACCAATCTCAAATCAAAGATCAATGTGCAGCATATGGAACGCTGATGCCTACAAGAAGCCGAAGGAAGTTGAAACCGGGGATCAGCGCCATGTTCGCCTCGCAGAGATGATAGACAGGAGTGACCGCCGCTTAGCCGAGGAAACCGACGCTGTACGGAACCGGCGGCTAGCTGCCGAGGCCCAGCGGTTTCAGGCCCGTATTGCCGACGAGGACGTCGAAGAGCGGGACGCTCGCTTAGCCTCCGTGCGAGAGTGTATGGAAAGAACACGTTCTCAGTCGAGCCGCGAAGGTACCATCATTTCCCCACATGAAGCTGCCGCTGCGGAGCTGGAGCAAAGCCGGCAGCTCCTCGACGAGCCGGACGCAGGCGACCAGCCAGTTGCGCCCGACTTAGCGCCCTTAGATCTGGTCAGGACTCACCTTGCCGCCGCAACTTTGGGCGTGGCCCACGTCACGCAGCACTCTTCAGGCCCGATGGATGCTGTTTGCAACGTGTGTAGCGCCGTAATATATGTAACAATATATTCAGATATACACGTTGCCTGTGATGTGGATATTGACTATTACTAATACTTTGCGTGTGTATGACGAAGACAAAGTTTGTCCCTTGCTGGGTGAATTCTGTTACTGTCAAATAAGGTAAGGAATTTAATTTTGTTTTCGATATGACATAATATGATAATTATAATGGCCTATTTTGTAAGTTTATTTGCATTATTAACACACGTATGATATATGAAAGTTTTAGCACTATAAATTTTAGTTTATTTTTTTCTCATTACATTTCATGGTGTGGCAGCAAGTATTATTTGAATTATGGTAATTTTTGTCATTGGTTTTGAACTCGGCATATTGGGTTCTTAGTTATAAAGAAAAACTGATATAGCTTAGCTCATTATTGCAGATAAAAAAGTATTTGTTGTTTTCAGTGTATTAAATATCCTGAATAATATAATAATATAATCCTTATTTGAAACTAATATTATTTTACACGCTAATGTGATGACTTATTTTTTCATTCGTTTCACAGATGACGATATGGTAAGCGTTGGCACCGGGCAGGCAACGTCGAAGCCTACACCAACGCCGACGCTAACGTCGGCGCATTCACCTAAGCCGACGCCAATGCATATAGGGATACACTACGGGCATATAGATTTGCCTTATGGTTATGGGCATAGTTATGCCTTATAAGCACAGGGTTTGCCTCAAGGGAAAAGAGGCTGCCTTATGAGCTTACAATTAAATTTAAAAAAAAATTTAAATACAAGTAAAAGGCCACATAGTGCCGGAGGCACGGGCTCCGTTGCTAGTTTCATCGTAAAGCCTTACCAAAACCTAAGCAATTTTAACAGGTTATTTTCATTTCCACATATTTTTAAGAACATGTTTCGTCAAACACGACCGACACCTTTCGGAATTTCCACCAATCCCAAGCGCGTTTGGACGGTGAATCTGGTCGGATTGAAAGGAAGTGACATAGTCAGGCGTTTTGATGACGGAAACACGGCGACATGGTAATCTAGCGAAGCCCATCGCTCGGCCTCCTCTGGTGCCACGAGGGTGCCCGGGGTGCCGTTGGAAAGCGCACATTTCCAAGAAACCGGCAATCCCCACGGCACCCCAAAGATTCGCTTAGCGATTTTCCGGCGAGTATTTCAATTCAAACGACTATTTCACCGACGAACGTTTGGCGCAGAGCTTTGCAAGAAAACGCACAACAGCGTTGCTATGGGTCCAATCGTTGTGAAACTTTCACGATGTCGAGCCAAAAGATGGAGCTAAATGCGTACCAAATTTGGTCGAGATCAATCCAGCCAGACGCCCAAAATCCGTTATTCTATCGAAGACTACGGTCATTCTCCAGAAATCGATTTCCAACTTCACGAGACTGGAAAACACACTTGTTCAAGGCCCACAGTCTTCTGGTTTTCGACAAAACCAAGTTCAATTCATTGCCTTCCATTTAGTCCCTAATTCGATGCCCGGCGCACATTCAAATTTGTCGATATTTCCATTTTTTGACAACCCCAGACATTTTCATGTTTAAAAGCAGTCTAGGTTTTTCCCACCCGGTTCTGGTTTTAATACGACTTTATGCCTCTGAGTGCGTCAGCCGTCAACTCTATATTCTCCCGGTAATCGAACGTATTACAAACTCATCGCAGCTTTCGAGATGGCACACAGCAGCAGTCGCAGCACCGGCGCCCGCCCCCGCGGCGGCGGCCTCCCCGGCCAAGAAGGCAGCCAAGTCGGCGGCGGCGTCGAAGCAGGCGCGCGGCAAGCCGGCGCACCCGCGCACCTCGGAGATGGTCAACGGCGCGATCAAGGCGCTGAAGGAGCGCGGAGGCTCGTCCCTGCAGGCGATCAAGAAGTACATCTCCGCCAACTACAAGGTCGACGCGGAGAAGCTGGCGCCGTTCATCAAGAAGTACCTCAAGTCGGCGGTGACGAGCGGCGAGCTCGTGCAGACCAAGGGAAAAGGCGCGTCTGGCTCGTTCAAGCTGTCGAGCGCCAAGCCCGCTGCCGGTGCTGCCAGCAGCGGCGTGGTCAAGAAGCCCAAGGCGGTCAAGTCCACCGTCGGCAAGGTGGCGGCCGCCAAGAAGAAGTCCGTCAAGTCGGTGACCAAGCGCGCGGCGTCGTCGCCTGCCAAGAAGAAGAGCGTCAGCGCCGTCAAGAAGACGTCGGCGTTGCCTGCTGCTGCCAAGAAGGCGCCGAAGGCTGCCAAGGCTGTCGTCGCAGCGAAGCCGAAGAAGGCTGCCGCGCCGGCCAAGGTGCAGAAGAAGGTGGCCAAGTCGCCCGCCAAGAAGCCGAAGACGCCCAAGCCGAAGAAGGCAGTCGCTACCAAGGCGAAGCCGGCGCCGGCGAAGAAGGCGACGTCCACCAGTCGCAGCCGCAAGTGAGCTTGCTCGTGCTGGCGTTCGCAGCCGTGTCGAGGAAACAAACGGCCTTTTTCAAGGCCTCCAAAACAATCCAAAAAGAGCAGCCAGCACCGACGACACCCCATCTTACACCTTCCTGTCCCCTCGCAACGATATGCCCAGTGAGGAGAAATCCGACAAAGCTCACCTTGGACCGGTCACCCATCCAAGTAATGATTAAATCCGATGTCGCTTAACTTTTCCAATTGGAAAAATCCCGTTTGCTTTTAACGCTCATAATACCCTTGAAAACTAGATGCCAGATGCCAAATACTAGATACTAGAAACTTGATTAATGCTTACTGGTGTTTAAAGAGGCACTTCTTTGACAAAAGGTGATGATGAACCTAACCTAGCCTAGAAGGTAGGAAGGGTACTCATTTCGAAAAGCACCAAGGGGACCACCGGCTTTACGTGATGTTGCTTAACTTCGGTGATCTCAATAAAACCGTTGTTTCCAACGTTCGGTATCAGTTTTGAAGAAAATTCGCAGCTTGTTTTAATCACGTTTCACTAGAAGCCATACCATTTCACATATTTCGACCAAACTGTGCTGGAGCCGACATCTGCGTACAAATTTAACCGTTTTTTTTAGCGATTATCTTCAAAACGAATTTTTTGCTGCGTGATGTTGCTTAACTTCAGTACTCTCACGAGAACTGGTGTTTCCAACATGCCGTTCGGTTCCAGATGCTACATGCGAGATACTAGATACTAGAAACTTGCTATATTAATTTTATAATCTCCTACGATTATTAATCTATATGTTTCTTAGCTCTATTGATCGAGCGCATCAACCAGTCCAGGGACTCGAACCCGGCTCCTCCAACCATAAGAGATAGGAAACGTGTAGCTAAAGCAAGGACCGGGTGTTGGCGATGAGATGTATTGAGTTTCACCAACCGCTGCTCCTGGCGGCGTCTTAGCGTCGGCGTCTGAAGATTGATGCACGCGTCCCAGCAGCCACCTCCTGCCTCACGACGCCTTCGGAACATGCAGCCTGGAACATGCAGCCTGGAACAGAACACGTTCACATCGTTAGAACCTAGCGAGAATCTGGGATATAGCTAACATAAGTTGGCTTAAGCCCTAGCATACACGTAGGCTACCGGCATGATGTGCCTGTCGCGCGGGTTGCCGATGTTGGGGTTTTAGAATTTAGTTTGTAGAATTTAGGATATTTCAAGTGATATACAAGCATATACACCGTGGCATTCGATGACGTGCCTGATCGTTAGGTTATTAAAACGTTCATATCTCGCAAAAATTATTAAGAACAGGATTACAATATTGGCACGTAGGTACATTGCATAAAACGAATAGCTCAAAAGTGAGCTCAAAAGCCACCTCCTGGCTCACGACGCCTTCGGAACATGCAGCCGGGAACATGCAGATTGCAGCCTGGAACAGAACGCGTTCACATCGTTAGAACCTAGCGAGAATCTGGGATATAGCTAACATAAGTTGGCTTAAGCCCTAGCATACACGTAGGCTACCGGCATGATGTGCCTGTCGGGCGGGTTGCCGATGTTGGGGTTTTAGAATTTAGTTTTTAGAATTTAAGATATTTCAAGTGATATACAAGCATATACACCGTGGCATTCACGTACGCTAGCAGGATGACGTGCCTGATCGTTAGGTTATTAAAACGTTCATATCTCGAAAAATTATTAAGAACAGGATTACGATATTGGCACGTAGGTACACTCCTGGACACTGAAAACCGTCCACTAGAAAATTATACAAGTTCCGAGGGAGGTTGGCTTGAAAAATAGTGTAGGTAAGTCGGGTACACACCATGCTGTATGCCATGTGCTTTCTGAACCTATACCTCGTTATGATAAACCAGTTTTCCTTATCAGTAATGCCTGCCCAGTGAAATGAGGATCGACCAAGCTTACAAATATGATATCTCGTGAGTCTTGCACACCATTTCAGCACCCCCCAATGACCTATAACTCGTAATTTTGAAGATGCAGAAATAATTCGAAAACTTCCTGCCTCTTCTCTTTACAGCAAACACATTTATCTCATCACTTCTTCAGTATTCTGGAAAAAGTTTGTTTCCATGGCACGTTTTAATTTTCTCTCCTTTTAATTGCTTATCTTATCTTTGGATCAAGTCAATGGTTGGCTCCGAGACCCGACCTTTTTGATGCTACCTTGTCCTGGCGGGTCGGATATATTATATCAAGTACGGGAGATTAGATAACAAACGACATCGATTATTACAATACAGTGGAGGAAATTCAAATGGTTGTCATTATTAGTATTTTTACCATTGAATAAATGTTTTTTAACTATTAATAGGTATCAATAGTAAATGTTGTGAAGTTACAGCAAGGATATTGAAATTCGTCCAAACCGTCTAAATCTTCACCGGCAACTCTGTGACAAATGCTGGAGCTCGATAATGCCAAGTGGGCTACTCTGGTGAACGAATATTCGCAATGCACGGTTGATATGAATTGTTAAAAGCCCCACTGATAAGAAAACTGGTTTCCATCATTAGGCAGCCTCCCAAGCAAGTGGTTTCATATGCCATGTGCTCAGCCTCTACCTGACTACCTATACTATTTTCAAGCAAGACGAAATTGGGACTTGTAAAAATTTCAGGTGGACGGTTTTCAGTGTCCAGAGGTGTACATAGCATGAAACGAAATAGCTCAAAAGTGATAGATTTTCTGGCCTTGAAAAAGGCCTTTTGTTTCCCGATGAAGGGGATGAAAGGGATGGAATTAGGCGCGCTCCCCTCGGATGCGTCGGGCGAGCTGGATGTCTTTCGGCATGATGGTGACTCGCTTGGCGTGGATCGCGCACAAGTTGGTGTCTTCAAAGAGACCGACCAGGTACGCCTCGCTGGCTTCCTGCAACGCCATCACAGCCGAGCTCTGGAAGCGCAGGTCGGTCTTGAAGTCCTGCGCGATCTCGCGGACGAGCCGCTGGAAGGGCAGCTTCCTGATGAGCAGCTCCGTGCTCTTCTGGTAGCGACGGATCTCTCGCAGGGCGACGGTGCCCGGCCGATAGCGATGGGGCTTCTTCACACCGCCGGTGGCCGGCGCGCTCTTGCGGGCCGCCTTGGTGGCGAGCTGCTTGCGCGGCGCCTTTCCTCCAGTCGACTTCCTTGCTGTCTGCTTGGTACGGGCCATTGCTGCTTGGGCTTGATGCTGCTTGTGTTTTGAAAATTACGATTTTGCCCTTTTTGTTAACTTTCGGAGCGTCCTGATTGGTTAATTCGTTGATTGGTGGAAATATCAGGTAAACCCAAGGTCGATGCGTTTGTCCACCCTTGATGCAGCCCCAAAAGAACCAGGGACACACAAATCAGGCCCAAAAAATGGTTCAAAATACTTTTCACGCGTTAAACAATTTTAACAGTCAAAAAACGTCAGATCGACGCCGTCAAAGGACGCCGCCGATGGGGCAGTTGAGATTCCAAGAATGTGATTAGTCGCTTTGAAAGTGGCAAAGTTGATCAGGGTGGCAATTTTAAAATTTATGGCACATTGTACCGAGACTTCTCATCTCTACTCAACATGACCGGACGCGGCAAAGGAGGCAAAGGACTGGGAAAGGGAGGCGCCAAGCGACACAGGAAGGTGTTGCGTGACAACATCCAGGGCATCACGAAGCCCGCGATCCGTCGTCTGGCTCGCCGAGGCGGAGTCAAGCGCATCTCGGGGCTGATCTACGAGGAGACGCGCGGCGTGCTCAAGGTGTTCCTCGAGAACGTGATCCGCGACGCCGTCACCTACACCGAGCACGCCAAGAGGAAGACCGTCACCGCCATGGACGTCGTCTACGCGCTCAAACGCCAGGGACGCACGCTCTACGGATTCGGCGGCTAAACCATCTGACACCTCGCTACACGAAACAACAAAGGTCCTTTTCAGGACCACCCAATTCTATTCACATCTGAGCCTTGTACGTTATCAACGTTCGCTTACGTTCGCTTACGTATGGAGAACGTAGTAAGCACATAAACAATGAGATATATTGATCCTTTATGCTATCAAAGTTTCGAAGTGATTATTCGAAAATATGTTCCTTGATACCATTTTTACGCCACACCAAATCCAACTATGTAGTCATATAATATATTTTATACGTGATAGTGTAATACTGGTATTATACTGGTAATACTGTAATACTGTATTATGAGCGTGTGGTTAGCATTCGAAGGGACGTACAATAAGTCGATATTTGCAACCGCAAACTGGTCCCAGAATAGCTTGTATAGATAACTTCAAATGAATTGCTTCAATGTAACTCATGACACGAGAACATTCGAGAATATGCATCGTGCCATATGCAGGAACACAGAACAGAACGAACAGAAAGACACCACCGTGCCCGTGCATACATTTAGGGGACGAGGCAGTCTGGTCACAGTGGCCACTTTTAACAAGATGGTACCTGGAGGTGATATGCATTCGGGAGTGACCATTACTGCCATTACAATGGCAGTATGATCAGAATGGTCACATCATGCTGATGTTTCACACCGCTTAATAGACACAGTGAATGGTAGCGACAAGGTGCCACCTGGTGTGCATTCGAGAGAACAGGACGACTAGAGGCCGCCTTAGCATGTCGGGCTGGTAGTAAACGTATCGACTCTGATGTAAGTGTTTTGGGTGGCCTTTAAAAAGGCCGATTGTTGTCAGCGGGATGGAGTGGCTGGAACGTCTTGTCAACGTCCTACTTCGAGCTGGTGTACTTGGTGACCGCCTTGGTCCCCTCGCTGACGGCGTGCTTGGCGAGCTCGCCGGGCAACAGCAGCCGCACGGCGGTCTGGATCTCGCGGCTCGTGATGGTCGAACGCTTGTTGTAGTGCGCCAAGCGGCTGGCCTCGGCGGCGATGCGCTCGAAAATGTCGTTCACGAAGCTGTTCATGATGCTCATCGCCTTCGACGAGATGCCGGTGTCGGGATGAACCTGCTTCAGCACCTTGTAGATGTAGATGGCGTAGCTCTCTTTCCTCTTGCGTTTCTTCTTCTTGTCGCCCTTGCTGATGTTCTTCTGGGCCTTGCCCGCCTTCTTGGCTGCTTTTCCGCTAGTCTTGGGAGGCATGGTGCTTCGAAAGTGATGTCATGATTTTGGAGCTGTTATTTTGTGTTGTAAATAGTTCAAAATTCGTTCCAATCGTTTGTAAGGCTCAAATTTGGCGGTTAAATAAGAATTTATGAAACAACGGCATAAGATGCAAACTCTCACTTATTCCACTTCTGACGTCACCACGATGACGTCTGCAGCATGGGTCGTCAAACAACTGTTGGGTCCTTGTTGCATCAAAGCACATTTCCGGGAAATAGCGATTGGCTAGTGCGGCGCGTCAAAGCATTTTCCGGATCTTCAGGCTGGATCGTTTGTCGGATGCCGCCGCCAATATAAAGGTTGCCGAAAACGCTCAAAAATCATAAAATTCGCTTCTGCTACCAGCGTTGTAGCAGAGTTGAATATCCGCCGTGCTCTCTTCAAACACACCGACATGTCTGGCCGCGGCAAAGGAGGCAAGGTGAAGGGCAAGTCCAAGTCGCGCTCGTCCCGCGCCGGACTCCAGTTCCCCGTCGGACGAATCCACCGGCTGCTGCGCAAGGGCAACTACGCGGAGCGCGTCGGCGCCGGGGCGCCCGTCTACCTGGCCGCCGTCATGGAGTACCTGGCCGCCGAGGTGCTCGAGTTGGCCGGCAACGCCGCTCGCGACAACAAGAAGACACGCATCATCCCGCGCCACTTGCAGCTGGCCATCCGCAACGACGAGGAGCTCAACAAGCTGCTCTCCGGCGTGACGATCGCGCAAGGCGGTGTCCTGCCCAACATCCAGGCAGTGCTTCTGCCCAAGAAGACCGAGAAGAAGGCATAAGCCATCCTTGCCTGCTCGTCCCTCGAACAACCGGCCTTTTTCAAGGCCCCCCAAAACACTTCCATCAGAGCTAAGTCGCTACCAGCCTTGTATTGCCAAAAGGTTTGTTTGTGCCATCCGTTCTAAATCCGCCTGATGTCGAGCAAGGAGTCCGCTTCTTTATTGACCGGAACGACGAAAGGCTATTAGTTTCACGCATGTCCGCTAGGTGGCCGATTTGTGCAAGACGTCAGATCGCTTCAAGTCATGGCCGCTTTGACACCTCGCCGTCGGAGCCAAAGGATTAAGTTTCGTACATTTAGTTAAGATAGATCCTTGATAGAAATTATAATACAACTACTAATGTGTAAGTGGCTGGCCCAAAGACGTGTCCGTGAAGTTGGCAAGCCCACTTTCGAATTTTAAAATTTTTTCAACGTGAGGAGTTAGTGCTGAATTAGTGCTAATTAGTGCCGCAAACCCGGGAATTAGTGCTGCAAAATTGGGGAAGCCAAAAGGGGTTGTCTGTGGGGCTTGCCAACTTCACGCTAGCAAGCCCCATGTGACCTATCGATCTGAAATTTTCAGGGTAGTTAGTGCTGAATTAGTGCTAATTAGTGCCGTAAACCTCGCAATTGGTGCTGCCATCCATTCACAGTTACGGCCGTAATCGTGATGAAACGTCAGCAAGCCCCATGTAAGCTATCGATCTGCCGTAAACGTGATGAAACGTCAGCAAGCCCCATGTAAGCTATCGATCTGAAATTTTCAGGGAAGTTAGTGCCTAATTAGTGCATATCAGTGCCGTAAACCCGGCAATTAGTGCTACCATACTTTAAGAGTTACGGCCTTAAACGTGATTAAACGTCAGCAAGCCCCATGTGAGCTATCGATCGGAAATTTTCAGGGTAGTTAGTGCTAAATTAGTGCTAATTAGTGCCGTAAACCCCGTTATTAGTGCTGCCATTTTTTAAGAGTTACAGCCGTAAACGTGATTTAACATGTCTCACATGGGGCTTGCTGACGTTTAATCACGTTTACGGCCGAAACTCTTAAACTCTTAAAGTATGGCAGCACTAATTGCGGGTTTTACGGCACTAATTCAGCACTAATTTCCTTGAAAATTTCAGATCGATATCTCACATGGGGCTTGCTGATGTTTAATCACGTTTACGGCCGTAACTCTTAAAGTATATCAGCACTAATTGCGGGGTTGACGGCACTAATTAGCACTAATTCAGCACTAACTACCCTGAAAATTTCAGATCGATATCTCACATGGGGCTTGCTGACGTTTAATCACGTTTACGGCCGTAACTCCTAAAGTATGGCAGCACTTATTGCGGGGTTTACGGCACTAATTAGCACTAATTCAGCACTAACTTCCATGAAAATTTCTGATCGATAGCTCACATGGGGCTTCCTAGCGTGAAGTTGGCAAGCCCCACAGACAACCCCTTGTGGCTTCCCCAATTTTGCAGCACTAATTCCCGGGTTTGCGGCACTAATTAGCACTAATTAAGCACTTACTCCTCACGTTAAAAAAATTTAAAAATTCGAAAGTGGGCTTGCCAACTTCACGCACACCCTAAAAACGACACACGAGCTTTAGCTTCACCGTGTTTTTAACTTCATGTCACTGCCTATTTGTTTTCACAATTTAAGAATCGCTTTTTAATTCATTTGGGTGTCATTAAAAGTATTTGTTATGCTCCAGTGATCTTACTTCCTACGTGAGTTCCTGCTTGTCCAAACTAATTGTCGCTTTGTCCGTCCCTATCACCAATAAAGGTGGCAATTTTAAAAGAGTTGACACAATATGATAAGCACTTTTGCCTAAAGTGAGTCCGCATGACATGCCTGCTGTTTGGGTTGCCTACAATGAAGGCGGTTGTTTCAGTGACGTAACTAGGCTACTCCCATCTGCTCACTTGCATTTCCGTTCACTTGCGTCGGGGGGCCAGGCCGGGCTAAGCCCAGTGTAACTGAACAGAAACCCATGTGAACAGAAACTCACGTGGACAGAAAGTCATGTGAGCAGCAAAAACTCATGTGGACAGAAGGTCAGGTGTACGGAAATGTAACTGCACGATTCTAATTGACAATGAAACAGCTCTTTCAATCGACATAGTTGAACCATTAGCCGTCACACAGACTATGTGCTCGGCTTTGACCTCATTAATTAGATTTTTGGGTAGGCTATTGATGAGATGTGATGAAACAAAGCACAAGGCTGAGCCGGTATCAATCAGAGCATTGATCGGGCGTTTGGCTAGTAATACCTCTACATAGGTTATACTGGGAGCGTGGACGAGGAAGTAAGGGATATCTTCGGGCGTGCTCGAAGGGGGCTCGATTCGGGGGGGCTCGATTCGGGGGGGCTCGATCTTGATTGTAAGTAGGCTGGGGATATTATGGGGGATAAATTTAAGGGGGGGCTCGTTCTTGGTCTGGGGTTTTGCATAATTACTCAGTCCTTGCGTCTTGGCTTTCGTCCGGTTGCTGGGTCGAGGCTTGGCTGATTGCTGTTTCTTCCCGGTGCATCGTTCCGCGGGGTGGCCGATAAGTCCGCATCGGTTGCACGTGGCGGGTAGCCTTGCCGTTGATCGCGGATCGATGCTCCTGTCCCAAGGTCTAGCGGATTGTTCGGCGCTTGAAGGATGTCCTCGCAGCGGCGGGGGCACGGCGGCTGGGGTACCCACGAATCTTGCGTACTGGACCTGGCGTAGAACAGCGCCGTCGACATCTCCGGCCAGCTGCAGGAGCCGGTGCAGGGTAGTGGGTTGATCCCCGTAGCGTAGCAAGCTGAAGGTGGCTGGATTTATGTGGGATAAAATAATGTTGACCAGCCGAGGTTCTGGAATGCTTAAATTCAGCGCCTGAGCGGTGGACTCGATGCTCAGGATAAATTGCCGGAATCTTTCGTCGGGGCGTTGGAAACGGTTTACTTCTTCGGACACGATTGTTTCAATGAAGTACTCTTCTAAGATCAGTGACTTCATTTCGGGCCAATTTTTTACACGTGTCAAGGTCCTAGCCCACCAGTGTGCGAGCTGCCCACGGCATTTTAGGTACAGTTCTTCTACGAATGCCTTGTCTTCGGCCTTGAAGATATTAAAGATGGCATCGATTGAGATGATGAATCTAATAATGTCGTTTACGTTCGAATCATCGATTGGTTCGACGTTTCTTACCGCTTCTTGGCGTACGTGGGCGTTCGGCGTCGAACGTCTGGCGTCGGGCGACGATAGGCAGTCACTTTCCCCGGGGGCAGGTCGTGGGGTTTGTTCTGCCTGCTCAGTGCATTTGAATGCGTTTACGAGCGCTGCTGTTAAAGTTTCCAATTGTATTGGCTGGTCGTCGTTTCTGGAAGTTGATGCGTTATGTGACGAGGCCTCGTCGTTTTCACCGGCGGCATTTTCTAGCTGCTCGATTCTTTTCAGCGCGTTTTCCAGTGCTGATATTAATGCGTCGACTTTTCTTTGCTGTTCGTCTGCCATAGTTCCCAAAATTCGACACAAATAATAAAAATAATACGTAACCACGCTCTGCTACCATGTAGCGAATTAGGGAAGGATGGGCAGACAGACTTGAACAGATGTAATTACAAGACAGCTCTTTATGTGACCGCAGTGCGGTATCCACTGACTGAACTAGGCATTTCATTAGCGAGGTGACCTCGGTTAGGTCAAATCAACAATTAAATAAATAATAACGAGGCAGGAACCAGAATCGTTACAAATGTAATCAACTAGACAAGATGTTGATCCCACCTGACGGCTTCATGCCAGCCATCTTATGAAACTGTCTCGACTGTTTCTGATTCGCATCTTTGTGTACGCTTCTCCTCGAAAAGGATTTTAGATTCTCATTTCGATAACAGAACAAAAGCTTGATTACTCATGATTCTGTTTCATCGTAAAGCCTTACCAAAACCTAAACAATTTTAACAGGTTATTTTCATTTCCACATATTTTTAAGAACATGTTTCGTCAAACACGGCCGACACCTTTCGGGATTCCCACCAATCCCGAGCGCGCTTGGACGGAGAAGCCTGGTCCGATTGAAACGAAGTGACATAGTCAGGCGTTTTGATGACGGAAACACGGCGACATGGTAATCTAGCGAAGCCCATCGCTCGGCCCCCCCTGGTGCCACGAGGGTGCCCGGGGTGCCGTTGGAAAGCGCAAATTTCCAAGAAACCGGCAATCCCCACGGAACCCCAAAGATTTGCTTAGCGATTTTCCGGCGAGTCTTTCAATTCAAACGACTATTTCACCGACGAACGTTCGGCGCAGAGCTCTGCAAGAAAAGGCACAACCGCGTTGCTATGGGTCCAATCGTTGTGAAACTTTCACGATGTCGAGCCAAAAGATGGAGCTAAATGCGTACCAAATTTGGTCGAGATCAATTCAGCCAGGCGCCCAAAATCCGTTATTCTATCGAAGACTACGGTCATTCTCCAGAAATCGATTTCCAACTTCACGAGAATGGAAAACACACTAGTTTAAGGCTTAGAGTCTTCTGGTTTTCGACAAAACCAAGTTCAATTCTTTGCCTTCCATTTAGTCCCTAATTCGATGCCCGGCGCACATTCAAATTTGTCGATATTTCCATTTTTTGACAACCCCAGACATTTTCATGTTTTAAAGCAGTCTAGGTTTTTCCCACCCGGTTCTGGTTTTAATACGACTTTATGCCTCCGAGTGCGTTACTTTTATATTCTCCCGGTAATCGAACGTATTTCTCCGTCAAACGTACCAACTCAACGCAGCTTTCGAGATGGCAGACTCAGCAGCAGTCGCAGCACCGGCGCCCGCCCCGGCGGCGGCGGCCTCCCCGGCCAAGAAGGCAGCCAAGTCGGCGGCGGCGTCGAAGCAGGCGCGCGGCAAGCCGGCGCACCCGCGCACCTCGGAGATGGTCAACGGCGCGATCAAGGCGCTGAAGGAGCGCGGAGGCTCGTCCCTGCAGGCGATCAAGAAGTACATCTCAGCCAACTACAAGGTTGACGCGGAGAAGCTGGCGCCGTTCATCAAGAAGTACCTGAAGTCGGCGGTGACGAGCGGCGAGCTCGTGCAGACCAAGGGAAAGGGCGCGTCTGGCTCGTTCAAGCTGTCGAGCGCCAAGCCCGCTGCCGGTGCTGCCAGCAGCGGCGTGGTCAAGAAGCCCAAGGCGGTCAAGTCCACCGTCGGCAAGGTAGCGGCCGCCAAGAAGAAGTCCGTCAAGTCGGTGACCAAGCGCGCGGCATCGTCGCCTGCCAAGAAGAAGAGCGTCAGCGCCGCCAAGAAGACGTCAGCGTCGCCTGCCGCTGCGAAGAAGGCGCCGAAGGCTGCCAAGGCTGTCGTCGCAGCGAAGCCGAAGAAGGCTGCCGCGCCGGCCAAGGTGCAGAAGAAGGTGGCTAAGTCGCCCGCCAAGAAGCCGAAGACGCCCAAGCCGAAGAAGGCAGTCGCTCCCAAGGCGAAGCCGGCGCCGCCGAAGAAGGCGACGTCCACCAGTAGCAGCCGCAAGTGAGCTCGCTCGTGCTGGCGTTCGCAGCCGTGTCGAGGAAACAAACGGCCTTTTTCAAGGCCTTCAAAACAATCCAAAAAGAGCAGTCGGCACCGACGACACCCCATCTTACACCTTCCTGTCCCCTCGCAACGATATGCCCAGTGAGGAGGAATCCGACAAAGCTCACCTTGGACCGGTCACCCATCCAAGTACTGATTAAAGCCGATGTCGCTTAACTTTTCCAATTGAAAAAATCCCGTTTGCCTTTAACGCTCATGATACCCTCGAAAACTAAATGCCAGATGCCAAATACTAGATACTAGAAACTTGATAATGCTTACTGGTGTTTAAAGAGGCACTTTTTTGACTAAAGGTGATGATGAACCTAACCTAGCCTAGAAGGGAGTAGGGGTACTCCTGTCGAAAAGCACCGAGGGGACCACCGGCTTTACGTCCCTTCCGCAGCACGGCACAACTCGAACAAAAGGATTCCTCCGCTAATCCGTGCTTTCGAGAGGTTGATAAGCATGGTGAGTAAAGTTGTCGTAATAACTTCAAACCCTCCGACCTCTCTCCCGAACAGAACCGATCATGAGCATGATGGTCACCCATCAAACACCTAACTCTGCGCGATGTTGCTTAACTTCGGTGATCTCAATAAAACCGTTGTTTCCAACGTTTGGTATCAGTTTTTAAGAAAATTTGCAGCTTTTTTTAATCACGTTTCACTAGAAGCCATACCATTCACATATTTCGACCAAACTGTGCTGGAGCCGACATCTGCGTACAAATTTAACTGTTTTTTTCTAGCGCTTATCTTCAAAACGAATTTTTTGCTGCGTGATGTTGCTTAACTTCAGTACTCTCACGAGAACTGGTGTTTCCAACATGCCGTTCGGTTCCAGATGCTACATGCGAGATACTAGATACTAGAAACTTGCTATATTAATTTTATAATCTCCTACGATTATTAATCTATATGTTTCTTTGCTTTATTGATCGAGCGCATCAACCAGTCCAGGGATTCGAACCCGGCTCCTCCAACCATAAGAGATAGGAAAAGTGTACGGGTGTTGGCGATTAAATGTATTGAGTTTCACCAACCGCTGCTCCTGGCGGCGTCTTAGCGTCGGCGTCTGAAGATTGATGCACGCGTCCCAGCAGCCACCTCCTGCCTCACGACGCCTTCGGAACATGCAGCCGGGAACATGCAGCCTGGAACAGAACACGTTCACATCGTTAGAACCTAGCGAGAATCTGGGATATAGCTAAAATAAGTTGGCTTAAGCCCTAGCATACACGTAGGCTACCGGCATGATGTGCCTGTCGGGCGGGTTGCCGATGTTGGGGTTTTAGAATTTAGTTTTTAGAAGTTGGGATATTTCAAGTGATATACAAGCATATACACCGTGGCATTCGATGACGTGCCTGATCGTTAGGTTATTAAAACGTTCATATCTCGCAAAATTATTTAGAACAGGATTACGATATTGGCACGTAGGTACATAGCATGAAACGAAATAGCTCAAAAGTGATAGATTTTCTGGCCTTGAAAAAGGCCTTTTGTTTCCCGATGAAGGGGATGAAAGGGATGGAATTAGGCGCGCTCCCCTCGGATGCGTCGGGCGAGCTGGATGTCTTTCGGCATGATGGTGACTCGCTTGGCGTGGATCGCGCACAAGTTGGTGTCTTCAAAGAGACCGACCAGGTACGCCTCGCTGGCTTCGCGAAGAGAGACAGCAGGGCAGCCGTGGGGTCCGTAGCCGAGGACTCCTCCTCGGCAGGGGCTGCTGCTGGTGATTTCGCCGCCGTGGCGAAGGACACCGGCAGGACCGGGGTGGGCTTGGGTCGTGCTGTGGAGGCGGCCAGCTTTGCTCGAAGAGCAGGCCAGTCAGCCGACTTGCTCGTACTCGCGGCGGGGGGTGGCACTTCGAGACGGGGACGCATGGTCGGTCTCGGGGCTGGCTGGGTCTGCCTGGAGGGGCCGGTATCGTTCTTCATGGCGCGCTTTAGGTAAGCGCAGCCACGATAACTTGCCGGGTGGTTGCCGTCCGGACAGTTGCAACACTTGGTTGCAGTGTCGCGGGGACAGGAGGAGGCGCGGTGGTCGCCTCCGCAGCGCACGCAGCGGGCTTGCTGGTGGCAGAACGCCGACGTGTGGCCGACGCGTTGGCAGCGGTAGCACTGCACCGGGCCTCGGCGAGTGCGCGCAGCCTCGGTGCTCACCACGCAGCGTTGGAGTCGACTGATAGTCGACACGTCCACTGGTGGCTGGCCGGGGTTGGGTTCAAGGGTGACGGTGAACAGGGGGAACGGCTTGCGGCTGTTGTTGTTGCCGGGGTCAGCTGACGACATGAGCTGGACCACGGACTTGACTTTAAAGCCAAGACCCGTGATCTCGTCAGTGATCGCCACCGCAGAGGCGCTGGCTGGCAGGCCGCGAACGACAAAGCGTTGCGAACGCTGCTTCGTCAGCGCGTACGTGTGGTAAAGCACGTTCTTCTCCTTTAGCATCGTGGTTACGGCCCTGTAATCATCGATGTTTTTCAGGGTCACTTTCGTGAGCCCTCCCGTCGGTTTGGTGAAATAGCCCTTGTCCGTGACGTGGGCATCCAGGAGTTTTAGGAGCGCATCGTGGCCAAGCTCCGTCTTCACCACGATCGCCGGGATCTTGTAGGCCTTGGCCGGGGGTTGGGTGGTAGCCGAAGCAGTGTCCATAGGATGGACAGCTGAGTCGGCGATGGCCGAGAACCGGTTTGTCGTGTCGACCGAAGTCGACTCGACTGCCGCCGGAGAGGCACGCTGCCGCGACCTCTTCTTGCTCGGCTCGGTGAAGGGGTTGGCGCCCGGTCCGTCACCGGGACGCTTGGCCTTCGGGGTGCTGGGTTCGCCGGACGCAGCCACGAACGGGAACACAGCGGGGGGCTCAGGCGTTGGCTCGGGGAAGCCAGCGAACTTGGGCTGTAAGGCGGTAGCAGCCTTACTCTGGGAAGGGGTCGGGGAGGGGGGTTTTTGGGAGGGTCGGGGGTTCTCCACCGGGTTCTTTCCGTACACATACTTAATCCCGTTTACCGTGACCTTGCGGCGTGGTGGGAAGTTCCCGTTGGTGGGTGGGGATTTTCGCCACGATACTGGAGAGTTCATGGCGAAATTCAAGGGGAGTGCGGCTTCACTGGAAGTGGTACACCGCGCGTCTTTGGGTGGGCTAAGTGCTTGTTTGCTGAAAGTTAGTCACGCACCGATTCCGGGCAATGAGCTAAGGTGAACAGCGTTTAGGCACTAGTTGGGGAACGGCAAGGCTACTCGATGGCTTCGCTGGTGCGGTCACCAAATCGTAGCTTGGGTTCGTGGGATGCACAAGAGCGGGCGGCTTCACTGGGAGTGGTACACCGTGCTTCTGAGTGCAACTCGTGGTTTCGGGGGGCGTGCAGTCACTCCGTAGCTTCGCTATTGCGGTACACTAGGGCGTGGGTCTGACGCGGAGGGACGGCCTCTCGGCGGTTTAACCCTACCTAACGTTGAGCACAATGCTCGGGACCTCGTGCAGAGCTGACCGCCGACCCGGGGTCGGTTGACTTTCTCTGACGAGTCGGGATCTGCCTTGCTATCAGGGTTGATTAAACCAAGGTCAGGGACGCAAAGGAGGCGAAACGCAAGGACGTGCAGTTCAATCGAAATTGATGCCCTTGCGAGTGCGGGATTTTAGGTGGTGGCTAAGCCGGTCAGAGAGTAATCTTGCGTTGTGCCTGGGTCTTGAAGAGACCGAACCCACTCTGACTTTTTCGCCGCTAGGCTCTTCTTGCTTCTCCTGGCTGAATCTTACTCAGTGTAGTCGGTAGAGACTCGGCCAGTTCTTCGGTGAAACTCGTGACAACGCTCTTTTTCAGTCCGATCGCAAGGATGGCTGTGTGACCTTAGACAGCGCGGTGAAAACCACGGGCAGTCGGGGGGCCGAAGGGTTGCTTCCGTCAGCGACGGTCGCGGCAGGGCTGCTCGGGGAGCGGCGGTTGCTTAGGGGGCAATGGCGCGGTGAAAACCACATCGATCACACGGCTCCAAAACTGCGTGGTCAGCTTGGAACCACCACGAGATTCGACGACACAGGTGCCGATGTGCTTCCGATGCCAACACATCGGACACGTCTCCGAATTCTGCCGCCGCCAGGCTCGCTGCGTCAGCTGCGGACAAGACCATCCGTCAAACACGTGCACGGTCCCGAGGACAGTGAAGGCCACCTGCGCGAACTGCGGGGGCGAACACCCGGCGAACTACCGCGGATGTGAATACTTGCGGAAGGCTCAGGCCCGCCAGCTACAGCCTCAGCAGCAGAAGCAGGGCCAAGGGCCACTGGGTCCCGCCGCCCCGAAAGCTCGATCGGGACAGGGTCAGCGAAGCATCACCGACCCCGAACAGCGACCTCCCGCCAAACTCGCCTCGGCCGGGTTGAGCTACGCACGCGCAACCGACCAGGGGGCCGAAACAACAGCAACAACTGTCCCCAGCACGACCGAGCCAAACATGAGCACTTCCAGCGAATCAGCAACGCCGAACGACATCCTCGGCTCGCTACTGGCTGGTCTCGACTGGAAGCACCTCCTTCTCTCCGTAGCGAAGATGATCGCCAACGCAAATATTCATCCAACAATAACAGCTCTGGCACTACTCGTACCAAACCTTCTCGCGACCTTGGCACCGTAGATGCCTCGACAACCCCGACTTACGCGACTGATGACTTGGAACGCCAACAGCATCAAACCCAAACGCGCCGAGCTCCAAGACTTCCTGACCAGACATGACATCGCCGTCGGACTGATCTCCGAGACACGACTTTCGCCGCCTACCAGCTTCGCGTTGGCAAACTACACGACGTACAGGACCGATCGACCGCCTCACCCAGACAGGCCAAATCACCCCGGCGGTGGCGTCGCCGTCCTCGTCCGACGTGGCATCAGGCACGAGCCGCTGCCCCAGCTCGCACTGCAAACGATTGAAGCTAGTGGCGTGCTACTGCACACGGACAAAGGCCCGCTGAGAGTGTTCGCCGTTTACTGCCCACCCAGGAGCCGCTTCGAAGCGGGCGACATCGACACCCTGCTCGACTCGCCACTGCCGACCTTGGTGGCCGGCGATTTAAATTCCAAACACCAGGCATGGAATTCCCGCAAGGCCAACGAGAAAGGCAAGCAACTCTTGAAGCTCTCGGTCGCCGCCGGCTTCACTGTCGCCGGGCCCATAGACCCGACACACTTCCACGGTGACCGTCCCGATGTTTTGGACATTGCGCTGCTGAACAACATCCAGCACTCGGTCGACCTTGAGACCATATCCGAGCTCTCTTCTGATCACAATCCCGTGCTCATCTTCGTTGGGGAGCAGATGGAGACCGAGACACCAGCACCCAGACCTGACTACCGACGCGCGGACTGGGACACCTTCCGCGCCAAATTAGACGAGCTAACGGACTCGACTGACATCACGACACCGGCTGACCTTGAGGCGGCGACCGAACAACTGACCACGGCCATCCAATCAGCCATCGACGCCGCCGTCCCGCTGCAAAGGGAAAGACGAAACAACAATTTCGATCTGCCACAACATCTGCAGCTCGCCATCAAGGCCAAAAACCGATCGAAGCGACAATGGCAACAACATCGTACGGCGGCCCTGAAGAGGATGTACAACAGACAGAGCAAGTCCCTGCGGCGAGCACTTGACGAGCACCAGGCTGAAAGATGGGCGACCTTGGTGGGCGAGCTCAACACGGCAGATGGCAGCACCTGGCGCATGACACGCAAGCTTCTCAACCAGCAGCCGACAAGCTCACCCATCCAAGGACGACTACATATGGCCGTGACGCCCCGCGACAAGGCCATCGCCCTCGCCGAGTCTCTAGAGGAGCAATTCACACCGAACCCGGCAAATCGTTACTCTGGGGGCATCGAACGGCGCGTCGCTGCGTTCCTTGCCGAACAGCGCGCGAAGACCGACAACACCATTGAACCGACCACCTTCGATGAACTTGCCGAGATTGTGCGCAAACTTGCTAAGCACAAGGCCCCAGGACCGGATAAGATCACCAACCTCGTTGTGTCCGAGTTGAGCAACCCTGCAGCTAACCGACTGGTTGCGATTGTCAACGCAACCCTACGACTCCGCCGCTTCCCCAGCCAGTGGAAGACCGCTAAAGTCATCGCCTTCCCTAAAGCAGGAAAATCGCTGAAAAACCCGACTAGCTACCGACCAATTTCCCTTCTCTCATGCCTGTCAAAAGTATGTGAGAAGGTTATCTTGCGCCGACTACAACACCAAGTCGACGAGGCCGGGATGCTGATCCCTCAGCAATTTGGCTTTCGGGCGAAACACTCGACGTCTCACCAGCTGCTGCGCGTGACGGACGCGATTCGAGAAGGATGGGAAGATGGCAAGATGACTGGGATCGTCTGCCTGGACATCGCCAAGGCCTTCGACCGTGTCTGGCATGCCGGGCTACTTGACAAGCTGCTCACGCTCGGCATCTCCCCAGACATGGTCGCCATGGTAGCGAGCTACCTCCACGGCCGCCGCTTCTTCGTGTCGCACGGAAACGCGAGCTCGCCCGACTATCCGATTACCGCCGGGGTCCCACAAGGCAGCCTGCTATCGCCGCTGCTGTACAACTTGTACACCAACGACATGCCGACCGAGCTGCCGGGGACGCAGATCGCCCTGTATGCAGACGACGCGGCAGTGTTCTGCCAGTCCAAGCTGGCAAGGACACTGCAGTACCAGCTGCAAGACTCACTCGACATCCTGGCCCGATACTTCCGACGACATAGAATAGAAGTGAACGCCTCCAAGACCACGGCGACACTATTCACTAGACGACATAGACTTGACTACACTCCATCGATCGCCTTTGACGACACCGGCATCGAATGGCAAGACGACATTAAATACCTCGGCGTGACTCTCGACAAGAAACTGACTTTCCGACGACATCTTGACCTGACCCGCGCGAAGGCCATAGGCAAGATGACCGCTCTCCGACCACTGTTCGCCTCGAAGACGATGTCTGCAACCGACAAAACTCGGCTGTACACCGCCATCATACGGCCGACCTTGACATACGGATGCGCTGTCTGGGGCGAGTGCGCTGTTAGCCATCGGAAGCGCCTCCAGCTCATCCAGAACAGGGCACTGCGGGCCGCTCTTCGCCTGCCGATGTTCGCAAGGACAGCCGACGTCCACCGGCAATGCGACATCGAGACACTTGACGACTACATCGACAGACTCAATGAACCATTTTTCGCGACGCTCGGCGAGCACGACAACCCGCTGATCCGACGACTGGGACAGACAGACGACTGACTGACTGACTAACACTTCTTTCCCACGACACTCCTGCCACGCGACCTTGTGGCTCCCAAGACCAACCAAACCAGAGACGCCCACATTCTAAGATTTAATTTTCAAAGCCCCTCATTGGGCAATTCCAAATCATTTTCCCCCGGCTCACGCCGGTCCGATAGACCACGTACCGAGACTTCTCATCTCTACTCAACATGACAGGACGCGGCAAAGGAGGCAAAGGACTGGGAAAGGGAGGCGCCAAGCGACACAGGAAGGTGTTGCGTGACAACATCCAGGGCATCACGAAGCCTGCTATCCGTCGTCTGGCTCGCCGAGGCGGAGTCAAGCGCATCTCTGGGCTGATCTACGAGGAGACGCGCGGCGTGCTCAAGGTGTTCCTCGAGAACGTGATCCGCGACGCCGTCACCTACACCGAGCACGCCAAGAGGAAGACCGTCACCGCCATGGACGTCGTCTACGCGCTCAAACGCCAGGGACGCACGCTCTACGGATTCGGCGGCTAAACCATCTGACACCTCGCTACACGAAACAACAAAGGTCCTTTTCAGGACCACCCAATTCTATTCACATCTGAGCCTTGTACGTTACCAACTTGGATAACTTAACGTTTGCCGACGTTCATATTTTGTATAATTGCACACAAACTCTGCGTCATACTGAACTTCCCTGCACAGGTCAGCTCAGCACGACCAATTTCTATTCTGCACATTGAAGATAAGTTACACAGTTTTTGTGGAAACTCCCCAGTGCAAAGCGTAGTATGCACTAATATGACTGTGTAGACAGACCTTGTGCCTTGAAGCTTGGCTCTTTGGGCCAAGTGTGATTTACTTTTGTGCTTTAGTGTGCTATCAAGTTAAAGTCTGTGTGTGTAGACAACTTTGTAATACGAGCTTGTCGTACAACTAGGGACTCAATTGAAAATAAGATCATTTCTTCCGGCAATCGCTAATGTTGAAAATGTACAAGTTATTCATATAACGTGTACGTGAGGTACACGCCGGATCATCGCCATCTGCACCTGGTATGCACTCGGGAATATGTCAGAATGGAGTCATGTGACTCAAATTTTCACAGGCTAATATGATCGTACCAATAATATATGATATGATACGTTTAGGGGAATCCAAACACAAGGGAGATTAAGGGGGAAATACCCTCCTCCCCGGCTTTGCCGCCTCATCCACGTCCTGACGTGTGTATTGTGGCGAAATGCTCTCCGGAGATGTTATGCATTCGGGAATTCACGTCCCTGGGTTAGAATTGCGAAATACGACTTGGGGTATCGTTTGTCGGGCTGGTAGTAAACGTATCGACTCTGATGTAAGTGTTTTGGGTGGCCTTTAAAAAGGCCGATTGTTGTCAGCGGGATGGAGTGGCTGGAACGTCTTGTCAACGTCCTACTTGGAGCTGGTGTACTTGGTGACCGCCTTGGTCCCCTCGCTGACGGCGTGCTTGGCGAGCTCGCCGGGCAACAGCAGCCGCACGGCGGTCTGGATCTCGCGGCTCGTGATGGTCGAACGCTTGTTGTAGTGCGCCAAGCGGCTGGCCTCGGCGGCGATGCGCTCGAAAATGTCGTTCACGAAGCTGTTCATGATGCTCATCGCCTTCGACGAGATGCCGGTGTCGGGATGAACCTGCTTCAGCACCTTGTAGATGTAGATGGCGTAGCTCTCTTTCCTCTTGCGTTTCTTCTTCTTGTCGCCCTTGCTGATGTTCTTCTGGGCCTTACCCGCCTTCTTGGCTGCTTTTCCGCTAGTCTTGGGAGGCATGGTGCTTCGAAAGTGATTTCAAGGGGGGGGGTCGTTGACAGGAGGGGGCTTTTGCCCCCTCCGGGTCAATATTCCAGTACCGAGATTTAATCTCTTGCCTGGTTGTCTGGATGTTTACACGTGGTGTTTTTTCTTTTGTTTGTTAAAGAACCGTTGTCACCGTTTTTTTTTTTTTTTTTTTTTTTTTTTTTTTCCTAAAATACCTTTTACTTAAGTCTACCTTGCCCCGAATTTCTTTGTCAATTTAAGCCGGCCAAGATGGCCTTTGGTCTTTTGTAACGATTCTTTGCAGAGTCGTAGTCGCCTAGCTCCTGAATAAGCTTATTCGGGGCCTTCCTTGCTGCCTCGTAGAAAGTCCTGGCATTTTTTACTATAATGTCCCGAATAGGCAAAAAGTCCAGTTGCCTATGGATGTCGGTGTTACGGACATACCATGGACTTTTGGACACTCTCCTAAGCGCGATGTTTTGCGCCCTCTGCAGCTTGTCCAAGGAGGCGTCAGAAGCCGTGCCCCAGACGGAACTGGCGTATGTCATGATCGGAAGGATCAGAGCCTTGTAAAGCGTCAGTCCGTTGTTGATGCTAAGGGCACTTTTTTTGTTTACCAATGGCCCGAGCATGCCGAGTCTTGATCTTGCCTTCGTGGCTGTGTACTGCACATGGGAGCTCCATGTCAATCTCTTGTCCATGAAAACTCCCAAGTACTTGGCTTTGTCTTGCCACGGGATCTCCTCGCCGAAGAGAGTGATCTCTTCGGTTTGGATTTTCTGCCGTTTTTTTCGCCTGGTAAACAGGACGGCGCAGCTTTTTGAGACATTGATCTTGACCCGCCACTGCTCGTACCAGAGTTCCAGCGCCTCTAGGGCCGACTGCAGATAGCGGCTGGTCAGGTAACCACGTCTGGACTGGGCAATCAACGCAGTATCGTCCGCATACAGCGCTACCTCCACCCTTGGTGTACGCGGCATGTCATTTATATATATGTTGAATAGGAGGGGCCCCAGGAGCGACCCCTGCGGTACTCCTGCCTTGATTTTCCGTGTTGAGGACATCGCCCCACCGTGGCTGACTTGAAACGTCCGCCCTTTAAGATATGATCTTATTAGGCGGATCAGATAGGGCGGGAAGTTACCCTTCATCAGTTTATATATCAGACCACGGTGCCAAACCTTGTCAAAGGCTTGAGCAATGTCCAGGAAAACTATGCCAGTATCTACCTTCTCGTTGAAGCCCTTGGTTATCTTTTCCGTCAGCCTCATTAATTGGTTCTCAGTCGAGTGTCCTTCCCTGAACCCGAACTGCTCATCGCAAATAATGTTGTTCCCCTTTACATGCTCCATCAGTCTTACCAGGATTGCTCGCTCGAACAGTTTCGAGATACCTGTGAGGAGGCTGATAGGCCTGTAATTTTGGGGGAAGGCGTGATCTTTGCCAGGCTTCGGAAACAGAATAATCTTGGAATGCTTCATATAGCTCGAGAAGTAGTTGAGCCTGAACATGGTGTTAAACAGGCAGGCCAGTACATCTAATGCCTGCGGGGTTAACCTCTTCAACACAATATTTTGGATGTCATCAATGCCCGGTGCTTTCCGATCCTTAAGCCTATGGATAGCCTCCATCAGTTCCTTGGCATTCGTCTCTGGCAGCTCCCCCGCCGGCGTCTGAAGTGCACTGAGCGTCCGAGTGAACCGCTCCACTAATTCAATGTGGTCTACGTCACTCGGATCGTCATTAGGCACAAACGCCGACTCCAGGGTATCCGCCAGAGCCTCGGCCTTCTCCCGACCGCTGTACGCCATGCCGTACCGCCCGTGCAGAGGGGGCACCTTGGTAGGTAGGCGAAGCAGGCTCCTTGTTGTTTGCCAAATTGACTTGTCGTTGACATTTAATTTGGCTAGCTTTTTTGCCCAGGATTCATTAAAGAATTCCTGTATGTCTTTCTTTAAGTCCAGGCGCATCTTGTTGAGCCTTCGCTTCACCTCCGGGTCCCTGTGCCTCTGCCAGGTCTTCCTGAGGCAGTTTTTGGCCTTGATGGCGTGCAGCAATCGAGGAGGGAGGCCGAGTTTGTTTACAGCCTTGGCCGGGCCGGCCGGAGCGCTCACCGCGCTGTTCACTGCTTGCGTAATCAGCCCAGTGAACTCCTCCAACCGAGCATCAACATCGGCCTCGGACGTCGCCGTCATATCGGTGTTACTGAGGAGCTCATCCAACCGAGTCTTGAAGACATCCCAGTTTACATGCTTAACGCTCAACCTGGACGGAGGGCGTTCCTCGACAACAGCGTTCCCATACTTGATGATAACCGGGTTGTGGTCCGAGTCCAACTCTCGGACCACTGACAGGCCCACCGAGCAACTGATATTTCTAGCCAAGACGATGTCCAGAACATCCGGCCTTGCCCCTGAGTCCGGATAGTGGGTTGGTTGGTCTGGACCCATAACCAGGTAGTCGGTGGCAGCCAGGTGTCTGTACAGTCGTCTGCCATCCGTGTTTGACACTCGCGAATTCCACGAAAGATGCTTGCAGTTGAAATCCCCTGCTAAGATGGTAGGCATTGGGTCTGCAAAGAGTGCATCTACATCTCCGAGGTCTAGCGGTGTGTTTGGTGGTTTGTACACTGAGATCAGCCTCAGCGGGCCCGTCGCGGTTTGGATAACCACAGCTGTCGCCTCCAATGACCGAAGGATGGGCAAGACAACCTCATGATGGGTGACATTTCGGCGTACTATAGCTGCCGTGCCACCTCCCTGCCCAACCCTATCGGTCCTGAAGGTGTTCATGTTGAACATTTTGAACTTGTGATGCGGTTTTAAGAAGGTCTCCGAGATAAGTGCAACCTCACACCCGTTGACCCTCATGAATTCACCGAGTTCCGCCTTCTTAGAGATAACACTGTTGGCGTTCCACATCATGAGTGTCAGGGACTTGTTTTCCTGTCTAGGGTGCACCGCCATGTTGATTGTTTAGCATGGCCGTACTTATCATAGAAATGGGGAGCACCCTCGACAGGATGATCTGCACCCTCATCTGGGGGGGGGCTGCCATGATGTCGTTTAGGAATTTATTTGCCCAGTCAATCCAGGGGTTCAAATTTTGTACCGGGGCTGGCCGCCGCGACTGCGCGGGCGCTTGTTGCGAGACCTGTGGCCCCTGCCAAATCCATGGCTGAGGTTGCGCTAATGCCTGAGGCAGTCCGCTGTTTGGGGTACTCTGTTCCAATTGGCAGTGCTGATCCACCTCGACGGGCGATATACTCACACCACCGGCCTCAGGGACGGAGGTAGTGTTTGCCTGTCTTGTGCCTTGACTAGCTCCTGGGGAGATGTAGCCAGCTTCGTGGAAGGAGGGCAATAATTGGTCTTGAGGGTCGACAACCCTCTCCCCAGCCGCACCGGTATCCGATGCACCGTGGGGGAACCGGACACCGCCTGTACTTCCGTGCCCTGATGCCGTGCATAGCGGGCTGAGGTTGGAGGTAGCCCTCGCCGCCCACACATTGACAGTTTGCCTGGATGGGGGGACGTTGTCAGCCAGGCTCTCGGCTGTGCCTTCCCTTTGTCGGGTTTGAGCGGCATTGGCAGTCGTAGACCCTGTGCCCCTGCGGTTTGTGGCCGCGCTGGACTGGGGTCGGCCGCCTATCTTGGTGCCGGCATTGTAATGGGCCGAGGTTGCTGGTGTTGTTGCACCTCTTCGGCCCCCCATGCGTTTTTGTGCCTCCATGTAAGCAGGGCACCCACGGTAGTTAGCCGTGTGCGCCTGCATACAGTTGGCACACCTGGCTGGTTCAGTCCGTACCTTCCGGCATTCGGCTGTCGGGTGGTTTTTTGCACATTTAAGGCATCTTGACTTCTGGGCACAGAAGCTCGACGTATGTCCAAAGCCCTGGCACCGGTAACACTGGACCGGCCCAGCTGGGGGGCGGAAGTCGTCTACTGAGGTGATCCGGCAGAAGCACAGACGTTTCACCTCCTTTATCCTCCTCGCCACATCTCTGTCTCTTGCATAGACCACAAAGAGTGGGAGGGGGACCCTCCTTGGCTGACCCTCTTCATTTGTGTCGCTCAAATGTCCTCTAGGCGAGGATAATTGGGAAACCTTGTCCACTGCTAGCCCATGCTCCTCCATCAGAGCAGTCTTGACTTCATCGACGGGTATGGAGGCATCCAGTCCCCTGATGACCAGTTTAATGAGCTTGTCTTCTCTAAGCTCAAAGGTGTGGTATTCGATCTGTTTACCCGTGAGGTAGGCAGTGACCGTACGAAAGTCGGCAACACTGCCACATTTAAGCCTCTTTGTATCTCTTGAAGAGGTGGCAAAGGTGAGCTGCATGGAACAGAGCCCCTGCAGGGTTCTGGCCAAAGGCATGAAGTCCGCAAAAATTCTCAGGATAATTGGCGGTGGTGGGGCAACCTTTGCGGCTGCAGTGGCGCCCGCCACAGGGGCAGCAGCAGCAGCCACGTCCCGATCAGTATCCGGCAGACTCGCCAGCACCGCGAAGGAGTTTCCCGTCGGGACTGTGGCCTGGACTACTATGGGGTATTTCATGATTGGCAAAGGAGGAAAGTCCTCCATTTGCAGGGCATCATTGCCCGAGGCGTTTGGAGACAGCTTCCTTTTTTTAGTCTGTCTCCCGCGGTTTGGCCTCGTTGCAGGGGATGGCTTTTTAATGGTCAGAAAGTCCCTAGCCTGAGCTAGTGGCTTCGCAGCCTTCTTTTTCTTTGCGGCTTTAGGTGCCTTGGATTTTGCTAGCACCTCCATGTCTTCCCCGTCGTCGACCGAGGTACACGATTCCGCGTCGTCACAGAGGGACGGCATATCGGGAAGCTCGGCCGACACCTTCTCCACTAGCCTCTCCAGCTCCTCTAATCCCTTGTTAGGGGCTGGTATAGGGCCGGTACTGCCGAAGGTGAAGGGGTTTATTTTTGCATGTATTGAGACAGTAGGTCTAGCGACGTCACTACTGTGTTTCAACGCCTCTTTTGAGCCTGGTTCAGCATGCCGAGCGGCCAGCTGCCGAATTTGTTCCTTCATTCTCCGCGGGGAAGAGAACAGGTCTATAGTGATCTCTGGCTGCGGGAGTGGGGAACACTGCCTTCCGCCAGCACACTGAGCTGGCGGGGGGGTGCGATGAACGCCCCCAGTACGCTGGGCTGTGTTGTCGCTTGCTTTCTGCCTTCGCAGAGAGGCAATGTCATGGTCTCGGGTTGACGACTCGTCAACCCTCGTCAGCTTGTCGTTTCTTGCGTTTGCAAGTTTCGTCAAGTTTTTTGACAGCCCTCGCTGGGGGAAGTCAGCTGCATTATTTTTTAAAAATTCGGTAACTAGTCGACTACTTTCCTCTTTGCTGCCAGGCTTTCCGGCTAGTCCTTCCAGCTGGTTCCGGGGAGGTGTTCGCAACATCCCTGTGGCACATGCATTAACTGCCTTGTCAATATTGAATTTGTGTTATCTTACGTGAGTTAACCGGTCCTGATGTATTTAACGATGCTGACGAGCAGCCTTCCGGCGTCACCCACGTGACCCGTTGATGATCGGACAGCCTCCCGGCTGTCACGCACGAATTTGGAGCTGTTATTTTGTGTTGTAAATGGTTCAAAATTCGTTCCAATCGTTTGTGCGGCTCTAATTTGGCGGTTAAAAAATGATTTACGAAACAACGGCATACGAGGCAAGCTCTCACTTAATCAAAATCTGACGTCACCACGATGACGTCTGCAGCTTGCGCCGCCAAACGTATGTTGGGTCCTTGTTGCATCAAAGCACATTTCCGGGAAATAGCAATTGGCTAGTGCGGCGCGTCAAAGCATTTTCCGGATCTTCAGGCTGGATCGTTTGTCGGATGCCGCCGCCCATATAAAGGTTGCCGAAACCATCAAAAATCATAAAATTCGCTTTTGCTACCAGCGTTGTAGCAGAGTTGAATTTCCGTGCTCCCTTCAAACACACCGACATGTCTGGCCGCGGCAAAGGAGGCAAGGTGAAGGGCAAGTCCAAGTCGCGCTCGTCCCGCGCCGGACTCCAGTTCCCCGTCGGACGAATCCACCGGCTGCTGCGCAAGGGCAACTACGCGGAGCGCGTCGGCGCCGGGGCGCCCGTCTACCTGGCCGCCGTCATGGAGTACCTGGCCGCCGAGGTGCTCGAGTTGGCCGGCAACGCCGCTCGCGACAACAAGAAGACACGCATCATCCCGCGCCACTTGCAGCTGGCCATCCGCAACGACGAGGAGCTCAACAAGCTGCTCTCCGGGGTGACGATCGCGCAAGGCGGTGTCCTGCCCAACATCCAGGCAGTGCTTCTGCCCAAGAAGACCGAGAAGAAGGCATAAGCCATCCTTGCCTGCTCGTCCCTCAAACAACCGGCCTTTTTCAAGGCCCCCCAAAACACTTACATCAGAGCCAAGTCGCTTCATATTTCTCATGACGGCGTTTCATTGCCAGTAAAGGTTTAGATTACTAGGTTGGACTCCAGTTACTGTTAGGCGAGTGTCATAACCCCAAGTTTTGACTCCTCCCTTTTTAGCATTATTTTTATATTGTCAAGGTGTCAGCTTGCTCATCGGCCGAGACGAAGAAGTTTTCTTCCTTTATTTTATTAAAATAGAATTATTCATTTTAAAATTGTATGTTTACCAGCTAAAAAAAACCTGAGCCTGGGAAAGGTCTTGGATATTACGGAAAGAATACAGTTTTTGATCGGGTTTTCTACTTGTATCGAATAATAATTATCAACAACCGGCCTTTTTCAAGGCCCCCCAAAACACTTACATCAGAGCCAAGTCGTTTCTAGCCTTGTGATTACGTCTACACGTTCCGGGACTTTCATTACCAATCGATCAGGTTCGACTCCAGTTTCGTTTCAGCGAGTGGCATCCCGATGATATTTCCAATTCGAAATGATGATCAGGTTCGACTGCATTTGTTGGGTTGTTCCAAGTCCTGGCCAGATATGTTAGGTTGCTTATCGACCGAAATGATGTAGGAAGGTTTTAGTTTTACTTGTGTCCGCTAGGTGGTGGAGTCTGCGCTAAATTTCACCTCGCCCACAACGCAGGAACATTCCTTGAAATTACTGAGAGGTTATTTTTTCGTTCCCCTACAAAAAGCGACTGATAGCTACTCTCTGAAAATGCTGGCAACCTCGTCGAAGCGACTTTGCTAAACAAGGCACAAGAACGTTGAGAATTGCAAACTTTATCGGTTACAAATTTAGTAGATTATTAAGCCAATTGCAATTTTAAATTTATTAATTTCATGTTGTTACGACAGATCGCTACGCTTCGGATGTCAAGCTCTTGCAGCTTGCTAATCAAGGTACAAGGACATTTAGACCTGCATACTTAATCTGTTACACATTTTGAAAGACAGCTAATGAAGCCAAAGCAGCCCAAAGTGTCAAAGTTAAAACATCAACGCAATGAAGAGAATGCCAATATGATTTGAATCAAGCACCTATTAAGATATCCTGGTGTGTGGTAGATATTTCACGAATGTTCATTCCTTTGCGATCGAGTCCAGCCTCGATTGATAAGAGAAAATGTGTGCAAAATTACACTTGCTTCAAAGAAACCCTGTGAAAAGCTCGCCTCCGAGCGCGAATGCGACCGGGAGCACGTGGAAGTAAGACAAGTTGCCTAGCAGCCGAGGGAACGCGCACTTCTTCGCAGAAAGCGTGGAGCCATTCACTTTATCGACTTGTTCATCGTTATCATTGATTGTATCGACGTCGAATGACGTCAGCCCAATGCGACACTCTCAAGTCGAGTCGGAGTTGACACTTCAAACCCTCCGACCTCTCTCCCGAACAAAACTGATCATGAACATGATGGTCACCCATCCAACAGCGCGATGTTGCTAAACATCGGTGATACCTTGAGAACCGGTGTTTCCATCAACTTCAGACGGTAAAACAAGGATGCAGTTTATGTTTAAGAGATTTATCGTCGGAAATAACCCACTTGAACGTTTAAATGATTATCGCGGCAACACAAAGATGACAGTAATCCAGCTTGTAAGGGATACAATCCAGCGTTCCTCGAACCCGAATGTTGGCTTGCTGATTTCACCATTTTAATCCTTCTCTACCTGCTGCTAGCGGCAAGTCTGTCTGAGAGTTGACACTGCAAAGAGGCTGCCCTAAGCTCCTTTTGGCTCGCCGCTGCAGCCAGAGGATCACTTCACGTACTTTTTAAAGTCGGGCGTTAAAACCTCCCAGGGTGGATTTAGCAAGAAATAGTGATGATTGGCGAAAATAAGTTCAACTTTACAGTTATACTTATACGATTAAATACCTAAAATACCAAGTCATGAAATTAAAAGCCGTAAAATTTGAAATCTTCTTGTTTAGGTGGTTATTTGGTGAATAGTTGACTTTTTAGTCAAAGTCAAGAGCCTTTATCTCCGCTAATCTCCGCTAACCATCGCTGCTTCACTGTCATCTGCAAAATTGCGTTCCCTCTAAAGGAAGTCGATGAGGGATGTTGAATATGCCGTTAACATGCTATTATGCATCGCCAAACATTCACGATTTTTCAGTCATGATTACAAGGGATGCAACCCTTCCGATTACTTGACTTCGCATGTCCCGAGAAGACCAGCTACTAACCGATTTAACAAATTTTGAAAGCAGACATTTCTTTTATTATTTTTTTGAGGTTATTTGAGACAAACCATCGACGCGACTCGAGATCGATTGAAATAACGAACGGCAGGGCAATTATTTTGTTGTCAATCGACAGTCTCGGCTTAAAAGCACGAAAATTACTGGATTTATTTTAAATATCTCGCCTATTACGTAGTCTCGCTGAGATGACACATTGATGTTTAGCAAAAATCATGCACGACGGCGCTGTCAAACGAACCTTCGCTATGAGCGGTGCCGCTGTCACTCAGATCCAACAAACTGCGTGAAACTACGCTAAATTGCATCCCTTGAAGAGGTAATGAGAAAGATAGATCTTTGTTGCGCTTCATGTCAAACTTGCCAAGTGTCTACAGTTATCATACCCTTCTTGTCTCGCCCGCTCAAGGGTCGCCTTTGCCTGCATTCCGTGCATTGAACCGAGTGCAAGCCGCATCGTTTTGCCGACGCGGTTGTTTACATCAATTCGAACAGCTGACATGTTTTACGAGCGGGACGAGCCGCCGGGAAAAGCCGCCAAGCACAACAAACAATTTATTGTCACTCATAACCGATAAGCTTCCAAGTATTCTTGTATCGATTGCTGATGCCAGTTCGAGATATTTAAAATTGCAGCTGCAAATGCACCCTTTTCGGCATACCCTATGCACGTATATATTTAATTAAGATTGTAAGATACGTGGGATATAATCAGAAGGTTAATCGTGAAATGAACAAAGTATTGTTTTGTATTTATTATACATAGTTGCAATAGTTGCATAACATAGTTTGTTTGGTGACAATTTTAGTGTTGACGTAGCAATCAGATTTTTACTATAAGTTAAACTGAAACTTCTTTACTTCAAGAAGTCAAACAAATTTCAGAATCTTGGGCTTTGGAAATCCCAAGAATAATGAATTAAGATGATGGATTGGAATGCATCTGTGAGTGGATTCCTAGTAAAAATGCTGATGATTTGAAACAATTTTCCGAAAAACATTTCTGCTTTTGATCTAAGATGACGAAAGGGTTTGCAACTCTATGAAATTACTAAGAAGTGTCAGGTTCTCGGTCCCCTGCTTGGATGTGTAATTGCAATTGAATTTGCAATTGAATGTGAATTGAGTGTCGCCCGATTTAATGAATTAGAGGAAGCTTAGAGGGGGTTCTCGGTCCCCTGCTTGGATGTGTAATTGCAATTGAATTTGCAATTGAATGTGAATTGAGTGTCGCCCGATTTAATGAATAAGAGGAAGCTTAGAGGGGGTTCTCGGTCCCCTGCTTGGATGTGTAATTGCAATTGAATTTGCAATTGAATGTGAATTGAGTGTCGCCCGATTTAATGAATTAGAGGAAGCTTAGAGGGACTTAGAATCAAGCGGTCCGGCCCACTTTGGGTACGGGGGGGGGAGGTCTGGGGGCGCAGCCCCCGGAAAATTTTTGGTCAATGTCATTAATTGAAGCAAATCTACGCGTTTTGAGCAATTCATGAGTCAAAAAGTAAGGATCTCAATTTTTAGGCCGATAACACGTTTTTGAGGACAGTTTTCTGCCAAACCATCCAAAAGCATCCTGCATGCACACAGTATCATCCCCACCGGTATCACCAGAATCCTTGATTGCTGAACTAACTTAAAAAAGTTCGGTTATTAGCTTGATTGACCAATCAATAAATCTTGGTGCAATGTAAAAGTCGCAAGAGGTGATAATTGTTTTCATTGTGTAACTTGTGAAGATGAGTGAAGAATGCACATATTAATTCCAACAATTGACCTCGTAGTCACATTTTAATTTTTGTAGCCCAGAAGCACAGATCTTTAGTGGACGAGTGATTGTTGGGAATAAACAACACAATAATCCATAAAACACAGAACGGGTGAAACTGAAATATATTTTGCATTGTTAAATACGTTCGTTGAAGGGAAGATGTTGACCAGGCGCCGAGGCAGCCCGGCCCGACTTCCAAACCATCCCGGCCGTGGAGTCGGGCCGGCCGGCCCCAACTGCACATCTAAGTTCTGCGAATGGAGGAAGAGGAGAAGTTGGAGTAGACGATGAAGAAGGTGAGGAAGTCGAAGAAAAAGGAGAGGGAGGAGAAGAAGAAGAAGTAGAAGAAGAAGAAAAAGAAGAAGAAGAAGAAGAAGAAGAAGAAGAAAAAGAAGAAGAAAAAGAAGAAGAGGAAGAAGAGGAAGAAGAGGAAGATGATGAGGAGGAGGAGGAAAAAGATGAAGTAGCAGATGGAGAAGATAAAAATGAAGGGAGGAATGAAAATGAGATTGAGACAATTGAGTTGGTCACGTACAACTATAGAAGTATAGGGAAATTTGTTGACCAACTTGGGTGGGAAGATTTAATGAAAAGAAGAAAGATGAGTAGATTAGTTTATATTTATAAGGCAATAAGTGGGCAGTTGGCGTGGAAAGAGCTGGGAGGTAGATTGGAAAGAGCGAGGTTTATTGGGAAGAATGATCATGAGTTTAAGTTGGACATGAAAAGGAAAGGAATGAGAAAGATAGGAATTTTAGAAAGGGGTGTCGAGGAATGGAACAGTTCAAGAATAAGTGAAGAGATGTTGGAAAGTGTGAAGAATTTTAAGGTAGGGATAAGAAAAGGACAGGGTGAAGGTTAGGGACTCAGACACACTGGCATGCAAAATGTACAAATCTGTTTCAATAAAGAAATAATAATAATAAATAAGTTCTGCCAGATGGCTAATCATATTGTTTTATCGCGTTTGACTTTTACGTTTACATGCGACTGAAAAACCACCGGCTCCACCGGCCCAAAATCAAGCGGCCCACCGGGAAACGTCCCGGTGTCCCGGCGGGCCAGTCCAGCCCTGCAAGAGGTAGACACTGGTGCTAATGATGGTGGGTTAAAAGATGGCATTGTTGTTAAGCTCTTTAGGTGACAAACAGATTGAATGTTGTAAGATCAGATTCCTGCATCAAAAGGTGGTTTATGGTAATCACTTGCGGGTTTGTATTTCCTACATTTAGTTGTAAGATACCATTGTTGATAGCACATCACGTGCAAGCGGTTGCGATGGTTGGTGTTGGTATTTCAACAATGACATTTTGCCGACTTGTTGACAGGAATTTGCGTTGCGTGTAAAGCATTTCACTTCGAGCGACAACAATCGGCCGAGATGCGGATGCAAACCTCCCTTGCTTTTACTCTAGCTGTGTGCCTAACTGATTCCAGTGACTTTTTCGTTTGTAAATTTTAAGAAAACACTACTCCAATTCAATTACCAACTCCAAATTCAAGGCCAATACCTAATGATTAATTAATTTCGATGGTTACAAACATTTGATCTCTATAATAGCTTGGCATTGCCCACAAGCGGTAAATTTTTGCTTCCGTAAATATTTTCTCGTGGGTAGGTATTCTTGTAGCTTTGTTCCATTTATCATAACTGTATCCTCGTATCACTAATTACAAACACAGTTGTAGACCATACAAGTTTAATGAATTTGATACTTGGCAAATGGCAATCGACGGCGCGTATTGACGATGACAAACATTGGTGGTATGATTTTTATTTCATACAGTTTAACCTCAAATACTCTAACTTGGGTTGCTGAAGGGGCTACGCAAGCAGCTATCTTTACTACGTGCTGTTACTACCCTTTGTGAGGCAGAGCCGACAAAGCAATGCGACAATGTCGATGTTGTTTCTATACTCTTTATCAATTCGCAGTAATGTCCCCCCTTGAATGGTACCTACTACAAGCTGCTACAGCTTGTAGCAAAAAAACTGTAGCTAAACTTGTAGCTAAAATCTGCTCGTAATGTGTGCAAATGCTTCTGACCAGACTCTGTAAATGTCACAAGGAAAAATGACGATGCCGTCATGTGCATTATTGAATTTCCCGAAAGATGCCACCATAAAACTATTCTGAAAACATTATCATCACCTTCCATGATGCCACAAGAAAATACACAGTTCGAAACACGTATCAATTACTAACCTGGTATTTCAATAATCCACCATTTTCCATCGGGACCTCGCAATGGAATGGAACACACGACACCATCACCATTGAATTCCATCACAGCACAAGGACAAGATGATAATATTAAACTGATCAAACTAATCACTTCCCAATAATCTGCGTAACTGATCTGATCTGATAGTTATCAGCACACTGCACAGTATAAACTAGAATGCCGAAGACTTTAAGCGTTTCGTTATTGCCAAGCATTGAAATTACATGAACCCCGAGCGCACGTTGACGTTAGACTAGTGGTGACGCGGATGCGCCTTGACGATAACGTATCCACGCTGCTATTGGTCAGAGTGAGTCTGCGAGCCAGGGAACGCAGAGACTCGCTTCGCTGTTGTTGGAGCCACTGGTCAGCCGGCGAGCCTGTTTTGCCCGTCAGTTTTGAATTTGAATATTAATTGTTCATTGTCTCTCTGATCATTATAGATATGTCAGACAGAGAGTAATACCAAGGAATTATTGTAAATAAGATAAGAAACGCTTCAATTAAGATGCTTAATTGCATTCATAAAAATATTCGTCATGAAAATAAGTTCAAATTTAAAATGAATTTGCCAAGTGGAATTGACAATGGTGCTCATGGTGGTTTAGAAGCAGATTTAATATTGAAAGATCAGATTCCTACATCAAGAAGTGGGGTATCTTTGTAAAATTTTGAATGCTCATTTTAAACGCGATATCAAATTTAATTTGGCCCACATTTTGTCACTGGTCTGAATTAAAAACTAATAATAGCCATTTGAAAAAGTAATCGAATTTTTATCAAGCTTACCATTGCGATATCTGAAAAGCGCAACCAAAGAAACAATCAGAAAACCAACAATGGAGACAGTTGAGCAGTGCAGAGCCAACTTTCATTGCACTCGGGGGTGCATCTAGCTATGACTTCTGTCGGGTGGGCGATTTTTGGAGCTGTCAAAGTAAGTGGGGAATAAAACCGTTTTTTTTTTTAAATAATGCACATTATATGTTTCTAAGCTGTTATCCGCGTATTAGTCACTATTCGGATAAAATAACATTGTTTTTTCCTGCAAACATTGTTAGCAGAAACACAAAAAGTTTATGAATTTGAATATTGGGGTGGTAAAGCCCACCACACTGGGCACCGAAAACTCGCGACGCTCATCAGTCAACACTATCGACAACTCGATCTAAATTATCTTGACAAAATCACTTGAATTATTACCGAAAATGAATTTTTAACTATGCCAGACAACAGAGCCATGCAATCACTTGTATTAATGAAATTTTTTATAATTTTACCATCAACCCGTCAAGTTGTACTGTTTGTTATTTGTATTCCCAAGTCATTATAAAACTTTGAGTTTTAAATGATTTCTCTCAAAAATACAGAATGGGAATTTTCTGCTGGGATTTTGACCTGGTTTCTCCGACAGAGTATCCAAAATCCATGTAGGTACGTTTGTCCATCACCAACAACAACAGGAACAAAAAAAGGAGGACGGAATCGGGAAATGAGATGGGATACCGGGTCATCTTTCACTCGCCATGTGCTTTTCTTTACAGAATCTACGTGGTCAGGGGCAATCGAATCATAGACTTAGGGTTGGAGGAGGCAAGAGACTTGATGGTTGGGAGAGAGAACCCAGCCTCGGATTTCACATCTGGCTGCAAGGGGGTATTGGTGGATTATTTTGTCGGAACGTTAATTAGTGATGGATCAGGATGCTGGTCATTTAATTAACAATCAGCATACTCTGGCGGCCAATTGGTACCTGCTCGGACTACATCGTACTGTCGATAAATGTGGATCACTAACATGCAACAGCCTTATCAATGCCATTTTGATGCAGCAGTAGCAGCAGCATCACAACCAGATCTTCTATGATGGTGGATTTCCCTATCTTACTTTGTTATTTAGCAGAGCTAATTAATTTCTTTCCTAACTGATAGTATGTCCAGTGGGTATCTGACGTCATTTTTCTTGTAGTGCAATAAGTCTATTTCCTTACGTGTAACAAAAACAAACATTTAGTTCAGCACAAATTGTATGTAATTGAAATTGTAGACTCGTGCAATTCATAAGACACATCTGACCGACGTTCACATCACCGGACAGGATGGTTTACACCTGGTAACATCAGGCTTCTCCATAAGTCTGTCCATCGCGTCTGTGGACATGATATCTTCGTCTGAGGATGACACAGTGAACGTGGTGCCAGCCGAGTCGCCGGCGACGTTGCCGCATCCCAGCAGGGTGCTGATGCTTTTAGGACCCTCGAATTCCACCTGCAGAGATCAAACAAGTCAATTTGAGTCACACTATAGGGCCTCCGACCCTGAGGCCCCCCCGCCGGAGGGCTCTGCTTTCTGGGCCACCGGAGTGACCCCCCCCCCCAAAAAAAGGGAATATTTAGGCCAAGCCAAAGTGATATCATAGTTGAATCTAGTGCATTCCCAAAATTTCATTAAAGAAATGAAAATAATTGTAAAGTATTGAGTGGCAAGTATTTGCAAAAAAACCCCACTAAAGGACCTAATTTTGTGCTGGCTGATTTAAAATTAAGGATTTGAATTACAAAATATGGCTGCGTCTACATGTGTACAACTTTTCAGTCATTCGTTTCTAGAAACAAATATCAACCGTACATGCAACGAGCATTAGCATTTAATTTGCATTTAATCTCACTACTACCAGCTGACGCCGTAAGGATTATTCATCGTATAAAACGAAGATCGGATTCTGCATCGCATTGATCACGATGATGTTGAAACTGATTGACCCCCGGTCCCACCTGCGGACGGACTCCTCTCTTGCGGTCGTTGATCTTGGTGTAGGACCCGTCCTTGGCGAAGTAGGTCTGTCCGTCGGCCATTACAAAGGCGGCGTCGGGAGCGTCGTTCACACCGCGCCACCACTTGGAGATGCGTCGGGGATACGCGGCGTTCACATTTGGCGTCCCTGTGAAGTCGAACCTCCAGAAATCTCCGCCTACACGTACGGAGACGTATAAGCCAGACATTAAATGTACTAGACATTGATCAGACTGTGCATTAAACTCTCTAGAGCACTTCCCACTGTTCCTTGATCACCTTTTTTATTTATTTCTCTTCTATCAAGCTTCTTTTAGACTAAAGACTAACATCCTTTCTTGACTCCTTATAGATAAACGCTAAGTGGCGAGATTTGCAGACCTTGCAGAGATTTATGACGTCTCCAGATGGGGGGGAATAAATACTTGATATAATGGCCCAAATATGAGTTTCTAAAAAAAAATACAGAATAGTAGTTAGCTTTGAAATCTCCACACTATCTTGAGCTACTTCGGAAGATACCTATTTGCGACTATCAACTCTCTGGTTAATTGATTGATTATTGGTGTTTAACGACGCACTGTTTTGACAACTGGCCCCGTGGCACTGGTCTTACGGCGTCGGTGAATGAAAGGGTGATAATGAACCTAACCTATGGCTAGAAGGGAGGAGGAGAAACCCGGTGCCGGCACGTAGCCTACTCCTGTCGAAAAGCACCAAGTGACCCACCGGCTTTACGTCCCTTCCGAAGGACGGTACAACTCGTAAAACAGGATTCCTTCGCTAATCCGTGCTGTCGAGAGGTTGATAAGAAAGGCGAGTGAAGTTGTCGTACTAACTTCAAACCCTCCGACCTCTCTCCCGAACAGAATTGATCATGTGCATGATGTTCACCCATCAAACAGCTAACTCTCAACTCCCTCTATTCTCACCTTTAAAAAAGTAAATCTGTCCATTGTGTGGCCAAATGAAGGCCGAGTGCACATAATCAGGAATCCCTGGGAAGCGTTCAGGTAGGCATCGTCGAGCGTGTTGTCCTGGTTACGCCAGAAGCTTGCGCCGGAGAAGAAGTAGGTCTTGCTGAACTCCGGATGCGAGAACGCGGCGTCCACGCATGCCGGATGTCCCGGCCACATTGTCTGCACGTCGCCAGGGAAGCTGTTGCTGATGCCGGCGCTGTCCAGGATCCAGTATTTTTGACCTGAGGATAGAGAAACTTCCGTAATCACAGAATTTTTTCATTAAAAAAAAATGGCAAAACCATATACCCACTACCCAACCAAAACATTGTTGATATTACTCCAAACTGTAAGGTGAAAGACCCGGGTTCGACTTCTGTTACGGACACATCTTTGGAATGAATATTTCGTTTCAAATAATAATTGATGAGATAATTGATGATTGAACGAGCGTAGCGAGTGAAGCGAAATCTTTTTTTTACACTTACTACAGAAAAAAGTCTCTGATGTTTTTTTTTTTTTTTTTTTTATGTTTTTTTGTGTGTTTGTTCGCGCTCTACAGGCAAAACGCCAAAACGGATTTTGATAAATATTTACTTGGACCTTTGTTTTCTCTGAACTTAGATCTGCCACGTTTTTGAAGCAAATCGGACGAGTAAATTTTATGTTATTATGTTTTTACGAAATTTTTCAGTTTTTCCAAAACACGTTTTGCACCCTAGAGGCCAAACATCTGAATATAATTTGACGAAACTTTCAGAAAATGTTGACCCTCGCGATTCAATGTTTATGTATAAATTTCATTGTTGTATGTTATGCACTGTTCTTGAAAATGGCGCTTTTATGACGATTTTTTGCGATTTTTTAGCGTTTTTTCAGTTTTTTGCAACTAAAGCAACTTTATCTTCAACCGATGTTCACAAAATTTGCTGTGTGCATTATAAATCGTAAAAAGAAAATACTGTATTAATTTGAACCAAATCAATTGAATAGTTTTTCTTTAAATCGATTTTTACGTTTTGAAATATTCGAATGTCATTGAGAAAACTGCTAAATTAACGTCGAACATTTTAAATTGATCATATAAGCCTCCAGGCTATGCGTACACGCAATATAATTGCGTTGTGGGTGAGCGTAAATATTACGCTCATCCACAACACGATTATACGAGTGTTCGCATGGCCTAGTCTACGTGAATGCAATGAGTAATTTTAGTTTGGCTCAAATCAACACTACCCCTTGGTCCCATTAATGCAGATTGCAGACACATACATAAAATTAAAATTCATGCATGTTGATTGGGGATTTCACCTGTAACTTACCTGTGATGAGGTAGGTGACATCATTGAGGTCGGTGAAGATCGTGTCCACCTTTGGTTTTTGGCAGAGTGATCGGGACCCGTACAAACTCTGCAAGCAGAATGTGCAAGCAGAATGTCTAGCTGTCACCAATACAGACCACTAACTTGCTAAGGCGCTGGCGCTGCTAGTGTTGCTAACGTGTCACCATTGTTGGCATTAGGCGAGGGGAAGCAAACAATTGATACACCAAACAAAATAGTATAGCAACACAAGCAGCGCACAGCCGTAAAAAAACATAAATTACTTGTATCCCTTGAATATCGTCCTCGTGCAGCCGGAAGTCCGGTTGGTATCCGTTGTAGAAGGGTGCCATCGGCGCGGCCTTGACCTCCGAGTGACCCAGCCCCAGGTTGTGTCCGAACTCGTGGGCTGCCACCTGGAACAGGTTGGTACCTGCCGCGGGGAAATGCCGGCCATTACTGCATTGCTTTCACTTATTTGTTTCTTTGCGGTAAGAAACAGTTGCCTTGTTGAGATGTGGGATGATATTGTCATGTAATCATTTATACAAGCAATTTATATGCGTGGGTGTAAGACAGTGTAGGGTCAATTACTTTTCAATTGCTCTTCTACGGCACCTGTTTTATGATTTCAGATGTCATTCAATCACATTACCAATAAGCCACTAGCAATAAGTCGATAAAACAATTAATTGCATTACCAATTAACTGGATAAAGTAATTTGTTAGAAATAACTTTTACTCAATTGGATGAGATATTGGTTTTCACTGGTGGAAGCTTACGCCAGTAGTAAGCAATTGTTGGTGGGTTTGCTAGTAAGATTACATGTTGCTTCTTCCCCTTCTCTCCCGAGAGCCCTTTCCTCACCCAGCGAAGCAGGAATCTTCTGCGGCCGAATAGCTCAGTTGGTCAGAGCAACCGCCCGGCAAGCGGCAGGTCCTGGGTTCGTATCCCGGTTCGGACGCGCATTTTTCCTGCCTAGCAAACCCACTTACTCAATTTCCTAACACTAGTTAAAAATCACAAATCTTGGGCGATAACAATTTACTATTGCTGGCTCATATTGCTATTAAAATCCAGTACCGTTCAACGCCCATCTATTATTGCAATCTGGCGCCACGTAAGTGCCTCCACCATTGAGTATGGAAACCCAATGGCTCCACCTCCCTGCTCCTCCTCCTCACCAGCATCACTTGCCCGCGTCCACTCTTCGGCGTCGTCGAAGTGCGCCCTGCCATCGGTGGGAGTGAACGCGTGCGCCAGAACTCCACTCGGCCCGTCGAACGCGTTGCTAGCGCCGTCCTCGTGGCCGCCGTCCACGAACCGGATGTTGATGTCGGGGATGCCGTCGGGCATCACGCTGAACTCGAGGTCGATGTCCGACGTCCACACGTCAAACGCTCTGGCGATCTCCTGGTCAACTTGTTCTTTGCTCAGGGTGCTGCTTGGGTACGCAGTGACGCGATAGCTTAGCTTCTTCTTCGGCCAGCCGCCATCCGCTGTCAGAGGTGTCAGAGGGTCAGATACCTTGTTATCGTCTTACCAACATCTTGGGATCTTGGTTTAACAACTCTAAAGATTTCCTAGGGGAAATTGATTGAAAACACGCCTTTTTTTTAAAATCAAATGTGAAGGAGACTTTTCAATGCATTTTTGGAGAAAGTCAATTGAAATAAAAATTTGCTTGTTAGTTTCTTGTTAACTTATTTTTCAGGACCAGTGACCACCGATTTGAAATCGCCGTGGCGCCGATAAGGTTCGAGCACTATAACGGCAGGATTTCCATCACTTACACTAACGAAGCACAAAAAATTGCCATGTAAAAGCTTGCCTTTTAAAATTGGGGGCTCTTGAGTAATTGACCTAGTTTTACGTTGACCTGAAAATGTTGACCTCCAGCTACGTCGTTTAATTTACACATACTACCTACCTACACCATATAATGGTCAATGATCAATAGGGAAATATTGGAAAGTTTTGTAGGCATTCAAAAACACGTGAAAAAAGATAATTTTAATGATTTCTGACTGAACCCTTTAGTGGAATGAACATCATTACCTGCTCCAGCTCCAATTTAAATTGTATTATTGATCAAATTAGTAGGAAATATTTTTCATTTTAAGAACACTTACAATTAATTCAAAACGAATTTTCGACTTTACCCTCAGTGTATAATATGTTGAATCAAAGGCAAGCTAGAGTTGATCATATTAGGGGAAATATTAATGTGTACATTTGTTTTACATTCAGAGAATCCACGAGGTGTTACTGTCACTTTCTTGTCTGACATCCCACATTTCGGCATCATCATCATCTTCTCTGTCCATGTCCAACGACCCTAGAAGGAATCAATGACATTAACAATTCTCAAGTGAAAAAAGAAAAAAATTGTGACTGTATTGCGTTATAAATAACTATCAAGAAGATAAGCATGAATAGAGATGTAAAATTACCGGTAATTTAAAAATTGGTAATATTACCGGAAATATTACCGGAAATATTACCGAAATATCATAAAATTGGTTAAAAAAAATTAAAGTTAGTACAAAAAAAATGAAAATGGGTTATTATTACTACTCACAGTGTATAAACCTTATGAATAAAAATGAAATAATATACTATTACATATTATTCAAAACTAAGACACGAAAAAATGCACTGATTCTGAACCCTTTAGTGGAATGAACATCATTTCCCGCTCCAGCTCCAATTTAAATTGTATTATTGATCATTAGTAGGAAATATTTTTCATTTTAGGAACACTTACAATTAATTCAAAACGAATTTTCGACTTTACCCTCAGTGTATAATATGTTGAATCAAAGGCAAGCTAGAGTTGATCATAATAGGGGAAGTATTAATGTGTACATTTGTTTTACATTCAGAGAATCGACCCTAGAAGGAATCAATGACATTAACAATCCTCAAGTGAACAAAGATTGGATTATCAATATTTGAACTCTGATAACACAAAGAAAATAGGTACCTCTGCCCAGTTTTCAGGCTAAATTGAAAAACTAAATAAAAATCTCAAATCTGAAATCAAAGCGATTTCTGATTTCTAACAAGAAAAGCCAGTTAGGTTATTTCCCTGTCTTTCATAACGAGATAAGGAAATCACAACCCATGTGGCTTTTATTTTTGTGTATCCTCACTTTTCCTTGGACGGAAAATGCATGGAATTTGATGGAATTAAAATGCAAACAAAGAAATAACTGTTAAAATGTAATCAACTAGACAAGATGTTGATCGCACCTGACGGCTTCATGCCAGCCATCTTTTGAAACTGTTTCGACTGTTTCTGATTCGCATCTTTGTGTACGCTTCTCCTCGAAAAGGATTTTAGATTCTCATTTCGATAACAGAACAAAAGCTTGATTACTCATGATTCTGTTTCATCGTAAAGCCTTACCAAAACCTAAACAATTTTAACAGGTTATTTTCATATCCACATATTTTTAAGGCCATGTTTCGACAAACACGACCGACACCTTCCGGAATTTCCACCAATCCCAAGCGCGCTTGGACGGAGAAGCCTGGTCGGATTGAAACGAAGTGACATAGTCAGGCGTTTTGATGACGGAAACACGGCGACATGGTAATCTAGCGAAGCCCATCGCTCGGCCTCCCCTGGTGCCACGAGGGTGCGCGGGGTGCCGTTGGAAAGCGCACATTTCCAAGAAACCGGCAATTCCCACGGCACCCCAAAGATTTGCTTAGCGATTTTCCGGCGAGTCTTTCAATTCAAACGACTATTTCAGTGACGAACGTTCGGCGCAGAGCTTTGCAAGAAAAAACACAACACCGTTGCTATGGATCCAATCGTTGTGAAACTTTCACGATGTCGAGCCAAAAGATGGAGCTAAATGCGTACCAAATTTGGTCGAGATCAGTTTAGCCAGACGCCCAAAAACCGTTATTCTATCGAAGACCACGGTCATTCTCCAGAAATCGACTTCAAACTTCACGAGACTGGAAAACACACTTGTAAAAGGCTTACCGTCTTCTGGTTTTCAACAAAAAAGAGTTCAATTCTTTGTCTACCATTTAGTCCCTAATTCGATGTCCGGCGTAGATTCA